>JAQIWH010007038.1:0-11996 GCA_034695005.1 Cryptops parisi
TGGAACTCTTTAGCACGTTTCATTTTTTATAGAAATTAAAAATGCAATTGAAATTAATTTATTATTTAATTAGATTTAAAAAAAAAACAAAAAACGATGCTGCTTTTAACAGCAACGAGTTAGGGCTCAGCTAGTAGTGTATTATATTGAGTAATAATTGAGCAGCTGTAAAAAAAAATATGATTTCAGTGTGACAGACATATAAACATACATACAAACCAAGCAAAAATTACGTATATTGTTAGATTTTGGCACTGCTTAATGGAAGAAGTGCCAAGGTAGGTGGTTCGTGTTAGGTTGACAGTTTACCTAGTGGCAAACTGTCAAATAAAGGAAAGTTTGAGAACCACTGGTCTCACTAGTGCATGGAGAAATTGGAGGTTATGCTACGATAAACTCTGGGTAACCAAATTTTTTGATGGTTTTTTTTTTTATGTAATTTTTCATAGGCATACTGTCAAACCAAGAAGTTACCAACAACACCCGAGGTGCTGCCGTTTGATCCAACCAAAGTTTGTCCTCCTTGCGACCAGCCATTTCGCAATTTACCAAAGTGGTTACAGAAGGTGGTCAATGCTACTCGAGCACAGGCTGTCAGTATCTGTCCATCAGTGACTCTTAAACCTCCATTTTATACAACTGTTTCGAAAGTGGAAGTGCCAAAAAATACGTCGGAGTCTGCTACAGTCGATAAAGCATTGACTTACTCCATTGTGAAACAGTCGAAATTGGGTGTTCGAAACCCGCCACCAAACTGTTCTTCTAGAAGAGGTAACTTGTTTTTCAATTCAACAGCGAACATGATTTATGTGCCCAGTTCGATGTCTTCAGAAGTATGTGCCCAGGTCGCTAGCGGACAACCCGCATCTCACACGTTACCTTTAGGGAGCGAGGAAACAAGGCCGTGTCTGGAGTTATCACCCGATAAGCAAATACAATTAGCTATCCAATCTCAGAATCCAAAGAGAGTCTCGCCGCTGAAACACGTATCTCCAATTTTGAAAAAGTACAGTCCGAAGAAAATGAGGAAAACGGGAGGCAATCTGCGAGTCACTCTGCCGATCCTTCCTAAGTTGTATTTGAGTCCTGTGAAAAAGGACAAAAGGCTCATTGCCCCTAAGCCAGCAGTGGTCGATGTAACGGCAGCTCAGCAGACAAAAGTTTCAACTTTGCAGCCGATAGTGGAGGAAAATAAAAATACAGCGCAACTATCACCAAAAGAAAATAAAAATCAGGTATGGAAAATAATTACTTTTTTTTCACTGTTGACTTCAGCTGCTTCTAAAGGTGCTTTATTTTCCTTTCATGTTTTAATCAGGTCAGCGTGCAAACTTCACCATGCAACCCTTCCGACGATAACATAACCTCTCCAGTCGTCGATGTCGATTCACTAAGCGACCAAGAGCTTTTCGAAGACGAGGAGCTGCAAGACAATGCGGAAGATCTTGCGGCGCTCATGGCTGCTAGCTCAACGATTCAGTCAGCTCCACGTGGACGTCAACAGTCGGCTAGTCGAAAGCAGGTGAAACTGCAGAAAGAGACTGAAGTGATGTTGGAATTACTAGCACCTAATCTGTTAGACTCGGATCCATTGGTAATTATAATAAACAGTGAAATCGTGATATTATTTGCTATTGGTGGAATACAAAGACCCGATTTCTTGTATGTATTTAAGCTCGAAGATCGAGATACTGCTTTGGCACAAGATTATTTGCAAAGAGTTCAGGAAGCAACCATTCAGAAGCCTGAAGTGTTTGCAGAATTTCTCAAAGTTTTGTATGAATTTGGGCAGTCGGATAAATCTGTTGTCCAGGTATGCATGTTTTTTAAAGTTTATTTCACTCCTTATTTCTAGTATTTGAATTATGTTTTCAATTATTGTTAATGATGTGCAATTTTTATTGTAGTTGTATAATGATGTTAATAATACGCTTGAAGAATATCCACATCTCTGTGAAGAATTTGCAATGTTTTTACTACCCGAACAAGCTGTTGAATGTGGAAAGTTCATGCAACATTTTCAGTTCACGCAGATGAGGCTATTTTTACGCAAAGTGGAGGTGAGCTTTTTTCGTGCCACATAATGACGTTTTAAGTTGTCTGAAGAATTTTCATAATTTTCAGGTAGACTTTTTCTGTATTTCGCATATAATAAAAAAAAAACTGTTTTTTTTTTGTCTTTAGGTTTACTTCAAAAAACATCCACAACATCTTCAGAAAATTACTAAAGTTCTCAATCAGTGCAAACAAGAGGTACATCTGGGAATGGAACACATCAAACAATTGATGCAGCCTGTCGTGCGCAATCACTCGCATCTCGTGGAAGAATTTTTATTGTTATTCCCTAAAGAACGACCCCCTGAAAAGTGAGTAGTTTTATTTTGTCAATGAACTTTTTGAATTATGCAGAATCGTTCTCATTGTCATGTTTCTAATTTCTTGATATTTTTTTTTCACTTTAGTCACATGACTGATTTCGAAGAGGTTGAATTGCCAGATAGTGATGTCGAAGTCGATAATGACGGATTCGAAGTTGTTACAATGCTAGATGAAGACGACGAATATGGAGGAAAAAATTGCAAATGTGAATGTCACGTGAAGAGTGACGATGTCAAAATGCAGAACAGAGTTCGGCACTGTCTTCCGTGTGGCATTAAAGTAAAAAAAAAATTTTTTTTTTTTTGGAAAATTATTTTTCATGGGGATAGTAGGATACCTTGGTTTTAAATTTGTGTACTTATACTTAACATTCCAGTTTGTAGATGGGAGAATATACGTGCAAGCTGGGAAAGCATTAAAACCTGTGCAAATAGTGCATCTTAATTCTCCGAACAAAATCTCAAAACAGCAAGTTGCACCGTCAACTGGGTTACTAAAGTCGCCTACGACTGCATCTAATATCCAACCGATACTCAATGGCTCAGCCGTATCCAAACATTTGCCAGTAGTTTCATCGTCACCTTCGAGTTCTAGCTTTTCATCATCCAAAGACGGCAAAGAAGAACTGGCTGGAAATACAAATGCAGCTACGGTAAAAAAAAGTTACTTGGTATTATAACCTTCCTGTACTATATTTACACAAGGGAATCACTAATGTGTTCTAATCACTGTGTTTAGGTGAAAAGAAAATATTTATTTTCAAAAAAAAAATTTGTTTTCTATTAAAGGGATTAAGGAGTTCATCTGCAAAAACGCACACCAAGGATATTTCTCAACCTTCCAACAATGGATCACCAATTCCAGTTTCTAAGGACATAAAGATGGATACCAACAATAACGGTTTTTCCAAGGGTAGCGGTAACAAAGCTGTAGATACGAGTGAGTTGAAAAAATCATGTCTTTTTAAAAATAACTCTCTTATGACATCAGTGTAATAGCAAGCCTTCATGTTTTTGAAGTGGAACCTTATTCAATCATCATCTTTTTTCCTTTGCAGAGGAAGCGGATGACATTTCAACTGCTCTATCAGCAAAAAACCATTCTGTTGATGACAGAGGCGAAGTAGTCGTATTATGGACGAGGTGAGTTTGTCGATGTTGATGTTAGAACTAGAGATTGCTGTATATAAAAAAAGTTGCATAAATCAAAATTCGCATATCGAAAATCGCTATTGCAGTCTGTACTGTATTTGCTCTGCCAAGTTTCTGCTTGACCATTCAATTGCTGTTAATAGATGTTACTCACGGAAATTCTCTCTGTCAACTTTATTTACTCGTTTATTATTTAATTTCTCGTTTATTATTTATTTTCGTTTATTATTTAATGTTTTTTTACTCGTTTTTTATTTAATGTTATTTAATGGTATTCGATAAACCATAATACATTGTAATATAGTGTATTGTACAAACTATAGACCATTCCATGGTTTTAATGCTTCAAAATGGTTGCAAATGTATGTGAACGTAAGGAACAAGGCGGCATACAAAATATGTACCGGTATAACAAACAAATTCTATAATGACTAATGTATTGGAACATAAATCGTTTGGAAACTGGGATTTGCCTGTATTTAGAATATTTCAGCATTCTTGCTGAACTCATAATTAAATTGCACCTTACCCCTTTCTTATGTGATCTAGGGATGCAGACAGGTTGATTTTAAGTACGTGTCAAGAAATGGGTATGACCGATGCGGCTTTTGAAAAAATCAGCAGTAAAATGGGAAATAAATCGCCTATAGAGGTGAGAAGCATCATTTCATGTGTTAGTATTTGCTTTGAACCATTATTGTTTTCTGACATGTCAACAAATTCTTGTTTCTTTATGCTGCAGGTGAAAGCACGACTTGCTGACCTCATGAAGCTGTTTTCCGGTCACCAGTCAGACTTGCTCCATTGATGGATTGAAGTAGTTTTCGGATGTGAATATGCTGGTGATAAATCGTACCACTTGTCATGTTTATTCACATTGACATATTTCATAAACTATTAGTTTGAACAACTATGTGGAAGCAAGATTATGGCAACGGCTTTAGTTGTTTTGGAGGTGTACGTGAAAGTGGAAAAGAACGAAGACAGCGAAAGTGTAAATACAAAAGATGTCATTTGTGGGCTCTCCTGTTTTTAAGGGAGGGAGTGTGTTTTGGAAGAAATGCAAAGTTGACAATGTTTCGAGTGTGAAAAAGTGTTGGAAAAAAAAAGTGAACTGAAGACCACCTTAAATATGCAATAAACATTGCTTATTATTAATAGGAAATCAACATGAAACAAAATGATGCGGTCCCTGTTGCAATTCACTTAATTTTTGCTCAGAACGATTGCTACATCTTGATTATTGAGTGAATCGTCAGAAAAATGTGCTTGTTGAATAAATAGATTATCTTTGTTAGTAATGAAGTTTAATTTTTTATCATTTCTTTATTGGTTTGTTGTACAGATAGTCCCCCCGAGTTACCATCCAATTTTACATTTTACATTTTTGTATTGATTCATAAGTTATATGCAAAATCAATGGAGCGATGACTTTTAGAGACCGTATATATATATATATACACAGCAAAATGAAGGGTTGAGGATTATGTCTCAGACGAATGAGTTAATGAAATTATTTTTCAAGTGATTTTTTTCAACCCACTTGTATTGCAAATCTTAGCAGAACAACAGCTTCTTCTAACAGATGAAAAACTATAGTTTGTGTTCGCTAAATCTGCAGTAGATCTCTACTGCGCATGTTGTTTTTACATTAGATTAAGATGTATCATCCCGTCGGGTGCGAAACAAACTACTGTAAAGCAAGTGAAGTATAAGCATGTTTTGTTTTTTCTATCGTTATATTTAGATACGCATCTAAATATAAATAAATAATGAAAATTAAAATGTAAATGTAAATAATTTAGTTACGTATTTAAAATTATGTGAATTTCCACCATGATTTCTGATATAGATATTCAAGCATGTGGCAATTCATGAGTAAGGTTTCTCAACCGGTATTTCTCAGGATTTTGTAAATACCCAAACCGTTTTTTAAATACTAGAATTACCAGTTTTTTTAAAAATAATTATATCGGTTTTACCAAAAGTATGGTACACCACCTATACCTCACTATACTGCCGCTCTTTATACGGCATTTCGCTATAACAGCGTTTTTTAATTATGGCACTATTTTGATTTACGGCCCACAATGTTTTGTTATACGGCCAAAAAAATGCTGTCAATAATTGATCAAAAAATTGATTCGTTATACGGCTTTTTGCTTTGCGGTCAACTTTTCCGGAACGTATCTAGGACGTATAGCGAGGTGTATTTGAGAAACCCTATTCATGAGTCATGCGCAGCTTATGCAACTAAGATCACTAAACCAACAATATTATTTAAACGTACTTAAAATAATTATATTATAATAACACATTTAAGAAGGAACTATCTTTTGAATGCGCATTTATGCACCAACCATGGCTAAACATATAATTCAGCTTGATTCGATGAAACCTTTAGTGATGTGGTTGTCCAAGTTATTGCTCAATTTTTCATTGGTCCGTTGAGCATAGTGCGAGAGCCAATGATATTTAAATTACAAAAAGGCCCACTGTTCAGCTCAATCAAACAAAAACACTCACATTTTCAATACTGAAACTATGATGGCATGATGAGGTTCAAAATCCAAGTTTCACCATGTGTTGAAAAAGATGCCATTTTTGATTGGGGTGGTAGCCATGGTAGGGGTTAGGTGTCAGTGCGAGTTCAATCAAAGCCCAGTTTTTTGCTAGTTTGTGACGAATATAGTGGATCCATTTAATTGCATTATGTGAACGTGATTTAATCATCGATTCATCACGCAATTAATTTGAGTTATTTTCTAAAGAAAACCCTTTAGTGTATAAATAACAACAACACATGCTACAGCTTTGTAGTGCTTTCCTGCCTAGCACAGCGCATTGCTACAGCTTTTGAAGGCTTTTCAGCATAACACTGCTCACAGCTAATTTAGTTAACTGGCAAATACTAACCCAAATCTAACTAAATAAAGTGTTATCATTTTTGCTTTGTTGCTATTATTGATGCAGTATATTTAAACTGGGCTCACGAAAAATGTTATAACTAACTAAATTAAATAATTATGTAAATCGTTTTTTGGGTGGGGAGAGTTTGGAACTGATGTAATGTTGTTTAATTTTTTCTTTGGCTGTTGGGGGTGTTGTGAAAACCATATTGTTAATAAAAACCAGTTGGCATGGTATGGATCAGAGACTGTTGGTTAAACCAACAGTCTCTGGTATGGATTGTTGCCTTTGCTATTGGTGAAATCCAAAAAGAGCTCCCAAATGCTTTTTTTCTCGCCTCACCAACAAACCAACCAACGAGTAAGTTGGGTGAAAAACCAAGTAAAAGTGGGTGAAAAACTTTCCCATTCAACAAAAATGTCCACAAAGCAGAAGTGGGGCCTTAAAAACGTGCGTTTTTTTTTTTTTACCTATTATTGTTTATATACAACTCAATTTTTAAAAATTACTTTTAAAATGAAATAATTTATAAATCGTTGTGTTAATCAGTGTAGTATTTACCTGTGACGTTTCATTTATTGACGTTATTTGCAACTGCGTTTTCTTTTAATTGAAAAAAATAATAAAAATAAAACGAAAATGAAATTTTGTAAAACTAATGAAACAGTGTACGAAATAACATGTTCAAATTTGCCGCGAAATTACTCCGGCTGCTGCTGCCATCTGTGGCACTGAATTAAAAACACTAATGCAATGCACGAACTTCATGAGTATTTTTTTGTGATCATGGCGTCAGTTGCAGAACCTTTAACGCTTCAGAAAGGTTTTCATTTTATTTATTTCTATATTTTCCCGTACTTTTTTTATTCATTCGGGTTATTAGATTCGCAGATGAGACGGTGTAGCAATGTATCGTTTTTTTGTCACAAACGAATTAAGCTTTAAAATTGTTATTTTCTTGATTGTGTGTGGGTCAATTGTGTACACACCTCATTGAATATTGATGCACACTTTTCTGTTGTGTTAATTTTTCAGATGTGAAACGAGCTGTAGAACTTCTTGAAAAACTGCAAAAAAGTGAATATTCAGCATGGCTAGGTAAATATTTACTTTATCAGGTTTTTTAATTAGCCATAAAGTGTGAAAAAAATATATAGCAACCAAGCTTTAAAATACATGTAACACCATGTAACACCATTAGGTAGCTGTAGAATCTTTATTAATTCAGCTTAAATTTCAAAATATGCAGGTGGTGAAGTTCCAGCTCAGAAATTGGCAGCTCTTCAAAAAATTCTCCAGAGTGACTTCTGCAATGCTGTACGAGAAGTGTATGAGCATGTGTACGAGACTGTAGATATTTCAGGCAGCCCAGACATCAGAGCTAGCGCTACTGCAAAGGTGCGTATTTTGACTAGGCTGCAATGATTGTTTACTTAGCAATGCCATCGGCTAAGTTCACGATGCAGCTTTTTTCGCTAACTTCGCTCGCGCTAAAAGTGCTTATAAGCGCCGTTTACTTTTGCGTGTGAGCGCTAACAAGTGCTACAAGGGTTCGGTCACTTTGGCATACGCTGCCCCACCTCGCCAAAAAAAGCTTGAGTGAGCGTTTGAAAGCAGAAGTGATGGCCTTCGCAATGACGTCACTAGTCCACTTGTATGCGCTAACTGCTGTTACGTGAACAACTTGTTAGCGCTTATAAGCGAAAAAAGCTGCATCGTGAACTTAGCCATAATCTGAACGGCCTGACCTCCATAAGCTCTTAATTATTGGTTTAGCGTGCATATTTATTGTTCCAATGGCTTAGCGACCGCTGGCGAGATGTCACGATATTAGGGTTGCCACCTTTTGAAGTCCCCAAAAAAGAGGACATCGAAAAAATAATCACATTTTATATTGTGTAAATTTAGTTTTTATGTCATTTCATAAAGTGCAAGTTTGATTTTTATAGTATCACTGGTATCACCGGTACTTATTTATATTTATTTATTTATAATAGTAAAATGATAGGTCACTGAGAGATGATATACATTGAAATTGATATTACTTTTTCTCAAGAAAATTGCTAATGTTTCTGGAATTAAAGAAATCTATCCAGTTAAGGACATATTGCATCCTTTATTACTTCGTTAAAGGACAAATTGTTCAAATAGTATGTTGTCCTTTAGAACGGCGGAACGGAATTTTTAAGAACGGCGGTTCTTAAAAATTGTGGTTTTTCTAAACTCCAGTTGTACGTACTAATGCACTTGTTCAACATGCTGAATTTGTGCTGTACGAGATACTACACCAACTAGATACTAAAACCAGTGCTAAAGCCAGAATCAATTTCAACATAGTAGGTGAGAACGAATTACACCACACTGTCCTCTGAGTTATCTCATGGGGTGTTGGTAAAATAAGTGACAGAACACTTTCACTGAAGTCTGTACACTGAATCATCATGACGCCTACATAGGGTAGACACCATGATGTAAAATGAAAAATGTAAAATTATGTAAAATGACCAACACGGGACTTGCACTTTTTTAAAAATACTTAATACTATTGTGTTTTTTTATTCCGATAGTTTATGACTACTAAAACATATTACAGTAATTTTTAATATTATTTAATGTCTTAAATTATTTAAGAAAGTGATTTTAGAAACCATTTTTTCACGTGACCAAGAAACACGCTATGACTTGTCCGACGCCACGTTCTATGAAGTGTCAACTATCGAAACTTATCATTGACCTTGCAGCAAAAGTCATTGCTATTTACCATAACAACATAGCAACTCTGTGTTCAGTTCCCATGAATTACACAACACATAAACAGTATTGTACAATAATTATTAATTTGCTTATAATATAAATGCAAATATATATTTATATACATTTGGACACTATTACACTTGGGAAAACCCACGGCTGTTTTCGCTAAAAACCAGCGGTGGCATGGAGCATAAAAACGAATGATTCAGAGTTCAGTCTTGGATGTAATTTGCTGTACTGTAATTTTTGTAATTTTGGTCGAATAGCGATTTGTACAAATGGCGAATTAATTTTTCCCCTAAGAAATAATGTTAATTGAATTAACATTGAAGTTAAATCCGTTGAATTGATCCGTTCCAGACCCCTGATGATTTTTTTATAGTAACACAGCCTTGTTTTGTTGTTCATAGTATAGCCTATACAGTAATACACTACTTAATGCATAAAATCATACATAAATAGTGTAACAGTACTGGAAGGGGAAGGGGAGGAGAAATTTTATTGTTTTGAAGGATGATCACCATCCATGAAAACATCAGGTAACCTTTCAGATGTAATTTCTCTTCCTCTTTTCTGCTTCTTTGCACTATACAGATGCTTGGGATTGGTACGAATTCCAAAGTAATGTATGAACTGAGAGTCGAATTTAGTTGGACGAATAGCGAGTTGTACGAATATAGGAGTGGACGAATAATGGGGTTCCACTGCATACACTCGGGGCCCTCAGATCACCCAGGGCCAAACTTCACTGAGAAAAGTACTGATACTCGCAGGAGAATCATAATCAAAGCTTTTGGTCCCTTAGCTAATGTGGGCTGCAATGCACCGCATTGGCATAGTTTCACTTCACTAACGTTGGTTCTGGAACGGACTGTCATTACATGACCGATCACTGTACAGTGGACCTTAATTTTATAGTATTGATTGGCGATTCTTATTTGAAGTAAACGGCTTTTTATTTTTGTTTCAGGCGACTGTTGCTGCATTTGCTGCCAGCGAAGGCCATGCTCATCCACGTGTGGTTGAACTTCCCAAAACAGAAGAAGGTTTGGGCTTCAATGTAATGGGCGGAAAGGAGCAGAATTCCCCTATTTACATTTCACGAATAATTCCTGGAGGTGTTGCTGATCGACATGGTGGTTTGAAACGGGGAGACCAACTCTTGTCAGTTAATGGAGTGGTGCGTGTTAGACTTTTTATATTGGAAAAAAAATTACACAAATTAAGTTGGTTACTGTAACCTAAAATCTAATTTTGTCTCAGATACTTTAAAAGGTTATCTGGTTTATTCTCACTTGTTTTTCAATAAGTGTGCAGTAGAACCTTGATTAACGAAATTTCTCAACCAAATCCCTCCACCCCAGTTTCAATTAGTTCGGGTAATCAAGGTTCTACTAATATATAACTGTAGGGATTAGGGAACAGTACTTGCTGTTCTTCTTTTATGTGTGATTGCTAACTCTATTTATTATTTTATTAGAGTGTTGAAGGTGAGCATCATGAACGAGCAGTGGAACTTCTGAAGCAAGCGCAAGGAACGGTCAAACTAGTTGTTCGCTACACGCCAAAAGTTCTCGAAGAAATGGAGTTACGATTTGACAAGCAACGAGCAGCTAGGCGTCGTCAAAACTTTCAATAAATTTAGTAACAATGCAAAATATTATCTTTAAAAAGTTGTCTTGAAACGGAAAAGGTGTTTTGTTACTGATCATGAATTTTATAATGGACAACTTTTTTTGTGCGTCTACAATAGTTGTCATTTTGTTTGCAAAAAATGGTTGCTTTTTTTCTCTAGTATATATATCAACTTGGCAGCTAGTTTTATTCATATTAATCAGTTATGAAATATGATTTTGCATTTTAATTATATGCAGCAGGGCATATGAACAAATATGTACGGTATGTGAATATGATTCCAATGTATTAATCGGAAGAGTTCTTATATTCTGCATATTATTATTTTTTTATATCTATCTTTGAAAATTATCTATTTTAGATTCAGCTACGTTTGTTTTGGCGCGTTTCATGTTATAACTCTTATTTCATGTAATTTTCCCTCCCCAATGTGGTGTTGAACATTCCGAATGTTGAAAGCAGCTATTATCAAATTGTTTTACAATTCAGTTTTAACTCAATCTCAATTGTTTTATGGTGTTTTAATGTTATTGAAATGCTATTGGGTTATTCATTTGCAGCTTCTAAAAATGAAATTTTTCATTGACATTTTTGCCTCTGTATGATAACTTGGCAGCTTCTTTTTTTAGTCTTGATATAAGAGAAATGGCAAGAATTTTGCAAAATTTTTCATTATTCTCTAGGTTATTAGGTTACATACATGATATATGAACTCTGATGGTAGGACTAGAACGTTCAATAAAATTGTGCCATTCTTTCTGTAAGTGCACAGCTATCTATAAGTGCTTTCATTTGTTATGTGCACACAGTGGAAACATGCTGAACTACGGTTAGTTTTCTTTCTTGTGGACTACAAACAGTAAAAGAATTTTGCCTGATCAAGAGGGAAATTTCATGATAGATAAAGTTTCAATCGAATGACAGGGTAGCAAAACTTTGTGGAATAAAGTTGTTTTTTTTTTACCCGAGATATTTGCTTTATCTTGTTATTCAAATGACGTTTGTAGTTTTTTTCGGTACGGTTGGAAGTTGAATGGTGCTTAAATTAACTGTACTGCCATCCTTCGTGTAACCATAGTAATTCGTTTAGAATGACAGTTGCTACACTATACCTCTATGGTAATTAATGTATATGGTTCTAGGAGCCAAAGCCCCCCCCCCCCCCGA
>JAQIWH010007039.1:0-11996 GCA_034695005.1 Cryptops parisi
GTTAATCCGTATAGGAACCATTTGCTAGATAAATTATTTAAGTATATATAAAAATAGAAAAATGTTTGTAAAAAAAAATATCTGGCAATAAACAATTAAAAAAAAAAAAAAATTTAAAATCGCATAAATCAAACTTCGCGTAGATCCAAACATGCAGATATCAAAAATAAATTCTTTGCATTATGTACATGAGTACAGTATATCTCTATATGAGAGTATGTAAGGTAGAGGTGGGCAACCCATGGCTTGCAGGCAATTTGTGGCTCTTCGGCCAATATATTTTGGCCCGTGGCACAGTTTTCTCACTTCACTAGGAATTAGCCCTTTTCGATCAAATATGTTACAAACCGAACAGTAATGCTGTCAACTATGAATTCCATTCCCTTAGGAGAGTTCTACAAACTCATACCAGAAGTTTCCAAACCAAAAGTTTCCAAATTTGAGAAAACATGGCTTCATTATTTAGAAGCAAATACTTTTGCGAACAATTGGAGAGTCTATTTCCAAAAAAGTCTTATCTCCAGTTTTGATCATTTTGAGTTAGGAGGCTATTAAAACTATCTGTGCATGGCTGATTGCTAAATACAAATAAAACATTTTATTTTCAAGACTTATTATTTCCTACTGAAAAGCACTTTCAAATACCACGTTTATATGCAAAATCAAATGAATAAAAAAATCGTTTCCTGAGAAATTGTATTTCATGGACTTGAACTCTTCAATTCTCGAAGATGAAACAAACAAAATAAAGTTTGTGGACTAAGATAACTGATAACAATCTATTCAATCAGTTGATTGTGGTCACATCTAGCTTGGCATCAGACATATTCTTAAGTGTATTAGTAATAAAAAAAAAACTACACTCTGATTATATGACATTCCTTGGAACGTGATAAAACAAAAACATTTATGCGTATAGTATTGTATATTGTATAAAATCTATAAAAATGTAAGCCTATATTAAAGTTCAAGATTTTTGCATGATGAATATTTTGCTAATGGCCCGCGAGATAGTTAAAAATTCGGATGTGGCCCTCCAATGAAAAAAGTTGCCCACCCTAATATAAAGAATATGCTTAAAAAGCATTTTTAATGAATTTATTGATGGTTGATATCCCTAATAATGTTCAAGATTTTGTTTTTGTTAATTTTGATTGATGTACATTACCGGTACTTGTTTTTACGTTTTACTGGCTATGCTTCTTGGATCATGCTGTAGAGTAACGTATACACGAACAATTATTACCTGTTTTGCAATGTACAAATTTTATTGAAGATAAAAAACAAAAGATCTCGCAGTTTAAGTATAGTATTGGCCACGTCGCCCAGTAGAACAAAAGAGTTTCAAAACTGACAAAAAATGAAGAAAAAAAAAACAAACTAAAATGTACTACACATTTCATAATTTTACCTTTCAATACACCACTAACCAATGCACCATAGAACGGTATTTAAAACTCGGTAGCCCCTCCCCGATCCCCACCAAAAAACCCTATTAAAGCGACTTTCCCGTGAAGACTAAACGTGTTTCGTATGTGTGTTTTTAAAACCTGTTGTTTGTTTTACTTTTGCATGTGTTTAAAAAATTGACATATTTTGCTATGGAACCTTTTCGTTCAGGTATATAAAGATAGCTTAGCAATTATAAACGTGTATTTAAACGCATGTAATTTATAAAACTAAACTACTAAAACATGACCGCAAAAGATGTTTCATGTTACCATGATGTTGACGTCCATTGGTCTCAACAGTTAAGTTCTCAGCGAGTCCCATTGGTTTCTGCGATTTGATGATGAATACAGATTACAGCACCATTTTGGTTTAGCTGCTACTATGTGCTACTTTGTTCACTGCACAAGTATTTTCAAGGCCAGTGATAACCATATGTCCGAAACTTTTGAATCACCCTGTAGACACCACCAGTTGTTCTCGGGGTGTTTTTCTGTGATCAGACTATCACCCAGTATAGTGATAGATTTCTCGACTCAATTTATGCTTTTTAGTTAGAACACTGACAGCCAAGCTAAGAGATATCTAACTTAGAATTCCAAGCAAATATCATCTAAATTAATGCGAAGATATTGCGTGCGTCGTGGTATTACTAAAATTTATCTTTACAACCTCCCGTTCTAAAAAAAATTTGAATATTGACAATAACACCCACGTTCTATATTAAGTCGACGCAACTATCAATTTTGGTGTGAATAAACAATTTGATAAGCCTTTTTTTATATTACACACTCAAAGACAGACAATTGCATTTAATATACTTTATACATTTAGATTACTCATACATTCTTTACTTTATATTTCGTGAGATGTTCACGCTTATTCTAAGGTATAGCAGAGAAACTTTAAAAATTAGATCAACTACTGTAAAAAAACACAAAAAAAAAACAAAGCTACAAAGTTAAAAGTACCAACTGGGGACTACTCATTAGCAGTAAATGAGAACCATAAATACACATTTACAATCGCTGAATTGTCAACAACAATTACAACTTAACCAAATAAGAAAAACCCGCAAAAGCTCTAACACCTGCATGCGAAACCAAGTTGCCAAAGTCTATTACAGAAATTGCTATAATCGATCTTCATACTGTAGGTTAAATTACACCTAGTTGAACCAAGTGCATTGTACACCGATAGGTAAAACATGATAGACGAGTCCAGAATGACATCACAGGTTTTGTTTCTCGTGTAGCAGATAAATTATTATTAAACAGGATGTTTCAGCGTTCCTATTTATTACAAACCTCTAAGGATATGCAGGGAGGGAGTCCAACAAGAACGACTTTTCTCCATGCAAAAGATTTACGAAAGAAAATCACGTCACGTGATACAGATGCCCAAAATGCAGTCAGTGTGATAAGTTTAACGCAATACACATATGTGTGGGCTGGTGGCAAACTTTGTAACCATATACAGTACGATTATGGTTTTGTAGGTAGGTACTTAGAGTTTAACGAGGACACCGACTGGCTTTACAGCTATGTCATTTGGCCCTCAGACGTTATTGAAATCAGAAATGATGAGGATGATAACCATGGAACATGGTTTTATAATGCAGGAAGAAACGGGAGAACCCCGAGAAAACCTGCCCCCGTGGTGTCAGACCCTGAACTGAATCCACGTGTCACGAGTGGAAGGAAAACCTAGACCCCTGCCGCCAGAGATGAACGCTCGACCACGAGGCCAAATGGTTCTGTACGTTTCCATACAAAAATGAGTCAAAACCACACGAGTAAACACGAGGATTATTAACGTCGATAAAAAAATTGTAATAATGAAAAATTATAAAGCATTGAATAAAACATTTTCCAGTAGCTAGATTTAGTTTAAAAATGGAAAATAACGAAATTTACACTGATCACAATATACGTAAACTTATAGATACTGCTGACCTGGAATTCTATATATTGTCGAAAACCGTATCCAATCTGTACACAAAATTATGCATTGGTTGTAGTACAACAGCTTAACCCAATGTTCAATATTGCACACCAGCCTATAGACACTTGTCAATAAGCACACAACACTGCAACTGAATGTTAATTACTAGATTTAGTTACTGATGGTTACTAACAAACTGACCTGGAAGCCGATCAACTAATTCATTATACCAAACCAATAATGGATTAACACGAGTCAACGCACCAACTTGAATACTAACAATTTATAGAGTGTGTTTCTCGATTATATTCAACATAATCCACCTAAATTTTTTGAAGCACATAGTTTCCTTTTTAAACCAAGTTTTTGAAATCCATATTCTTTCGCAATCTTTGGCTTGTTTTCTAGCTTCTTTCGCTATCGGAATAACAGCAATCGATGCATTTTTAAATCTTCCACGGAAGTGCTGTTCTTTTGTTTATATTTATTTATTTCCTCCTTTTTATTTTTATTTCTCAACATTTTCGCTAGATTTAAAGTCAAATCGTCAGATGGCTAAATGGGGCGCATCTCGACCATTCTACCACAAATTTGCCCATTAAGTTCCATGCGGAGAGATTCGAACCATTTAACACAGAGGTTGCGACAAGGCAAGAATCTCCCCCCCTCCCTTTAGTTTTCTTGCTTTTTCCTTACATTAGCATGCTTCGTCGCCTTCTTACTTAAAATTTCCAGCGTCTTTTCCTACCCGCCCCAAAAATATACAGAATAATTTATGACGTTAAAAAAATGTATTCCTCAGAGGGAAAAAACTTAGTGCTAGAAAAAAAACAACTTAAACCACAAAAAAAGTTAACAAAAATTTGTCTTCATTAGTACGAGAATTATTTTCAACATAATTACTTTTTAAAAAGAAATTTTATTATACTTGAGAAAAAAAAGCTCATTTAAAACAAACTAAACATTTTTTTTAATCTTTTTATTTTAAGTAAATTTATATTTTTCTATAGCGATTTTTTTGCAGGTTTTTTAGTAAAAAATTATTCCATAACCCGCTTAAACTGTATTAAAATGAGTCATACATATACAGTAATATTAAAGTGCAAAGCAGAAAATTTAATATGCAGGTAACTTCTCTGGTTAAAAACTTAAGCAAAAACACTAATAACTTCATATGTTCCACGTTCCCCTACCCTTAAATACATAAACACAAAATAATAAAAACTAAATAAAAATAAATTTCCTAATTAATTTTTATTTTCTAATTGACCGGGTAGCACATGCTAACTAACGCAACGACGTTTCGCCTCTCAGGTAGTGACTTTTTCAAATCGCTGTGTTGGCAGGTGTAAAAGCACCCGGTCAGTAAAATAAGAAATTGTTTTGTTTTTTATTGTTTTGTCTAAGTAGAAAACGTCTTGAATGAAAAATTTCTTAAACCTTTATATAAATAAATGGATCGTCTTAAACCACAGTGAACTACACTTTGAGTTAATGCATGAAATAAGGTCACTAAGACATGATCTAGTCATAGACTAAGAAATATATCGCTGGACCAATTAGAGACAGTTACACGGCACTATGAACCAATGGGAACAGCATGCAACCTTATGGACAAACGTAAGATCATACTTTTCTCAAATTCACGTTTTTTAACTTAGTTCACTGTGGTTTAAGATTATCCAAAAGTGACGTAAAATAAATAACAAACTTGCCAAACCATTCTCATTTGCAAAGTTTTTCGTATGGATATCACGTTTAATCGTTTTTACGATTTTTGATCTGACTAACACCTCATTTTAATTTAACAATTATCACAAATCTTCTCCCCGTCGCTGTTTCGTCTTCAATATCGCGTATAGTGTATAATATTTTAATTACTCAACCTCATGATTTTGGTGTCAATTATTGACGCTCGTAACAAAGTTTCAGCTCGCTCGCACTAGTACATGAAATCAATACTTTTCAAGCTCAATTTATGTCGCAATACGCCCATGCAAAATTACAAGTTAATTAAGCATCAGCAACTAAATTTCATTATCATCCCCATCTTTTTCCCAAAATCTCTATACCAAATTAGATTTTAAATCACGGCACACTTTTATAATCAAAACAAAGAAGAACCGCCCATTTATTACTAATATTTCAATTTCTACTGATATTCAGGTTTTTGAAATAAAAGAAAACAATGCCCAATTTTTTCAATTTGCATTAGTAACTTTTAATTTGTCAACATATTTGCAAGAACTTAGAAAGTCAGAGAAAATTATTCCAAATTTCAATTACATCGCTAGATGGCAGAACGTTACAATGCGGGTAGGTTCTTTTTATTCTAGTGATACAATATTTGAAGGGCCTGGTGTACGGTGAAGAGTATTTAGTAACGTTTTTGTCAAATTGACTTTGGAGCATTTTTTAATGTGTTAGGTGCAATTCTACTTTTCTGTCGCATGATTTTGAGCAAAATAACAATATGTGTAAAAATATTAGTGGAAGTGTGAAATATCCCATAGACAACAATACAAGTTCATATCTTTGAATGCGTTTTTCTAGAAATTGTAAAAATCTTACTTAACACCCTATTACACAAGGCCCTCCATTTATTTCCATATTAACGATAAAATTGGGTTATTTACTTCAAGTTTAACAAAGTAATATAGAAATTCGACTATAAAATACTCAATTCAAATAAAAAAATTCATATTTAAAAAATATATAAATTGTACATGAAATATCTAAAATATCTAATCACTAAAGGAAAAGACAGCATTTTCCAGTTGTGTAGAATCTGTAGAATCTTATTTTTTTGGCCTTATTTATTATTCGTTTATCTCGTGGTTCATATAACTTAAAAACAATCAATGTATATTGTATATAGCAAGTATTTGATGTATTATTATCTTTGACTATATGGAATGTTATACAAAAAATTATGTATTTTGTTGTATTGTGATACATGAGTGGTTCACGAAAACCAAAAAAAATTTAATTTAATTCAATTCAACACCCATATCTAACTTCATTAGCTATCCATCTATCTTTTAATTCCAGTTACTAGATGGCACCACCATACGGTTGCATGCCGGTTCTTTTTGTATTCACTGTTTGTTTGTTTTTTAAATTTTCAAGTTTTTCAGTTTTATTCATACTTTCTTGATCCTCCAGTACATCACTGTTTTATTTCTCGTTCAACCCGTTGGATACCAAACACTGTAACATCAATTGTTTTTATTTTTATCTAAAAAAAATCCTCGAAATAGCATCAAACTCATCATCTATTCTGGAGAAGCAACGAATGGTTTGCTGATTCGGACATGTACAAAAGATAAAGAAAAAAAAGGTTTGTGTGATTGGTTCATTATAACGAACGAACACGTTTGTTTCGGTTAATGAAAGCGCACCACCTGACATCCGATAGTTGAATTCCGTTAACAGCACCAGGTGGCGCTTAGCACAGTTCCGTCGGCCTTTCATTAGTCAACTCCTTTCCTTTTTACACGCCCACGTATCCCCCCTCCCTTTATAGATACACGTATATATATATAAATATACATTGTACGGAAATAACTCTTCGACTCAACTGCATTTCCTTTTTCGCAAAGATAAAAGCTAACTTTTCTACCAGCAACACTGTTCGTGTCTAAACGTGTCATGAATACTTTGACGTGCAATTGGCAGTCAGATAACCACTGCTTTGCAGTGGCATTGCTTCAATGGGGGCTGTTTATTTGTTTTTATCATTGTTATTAAAGTGTGATATCTTCACGCCATGTTTAATCAGTTCTCTTAGAACAATGAAACGTCGACAAAAAACGATCCACGAAAAAGTCTAGAATATAAAAAAGGCTTCCTCAAAAATAAAGTAAACTTTTTTAAAAAAATAAAAACTAATCTTAAAAATAAAACATCAATTCTGTAATAGTTAAACGAGAATTTATTTAATAAATTTAAACATTTAATGTTGATTGAAACACTTTTTTAAAAAACTTTGGAAACATTTATACAGTAAAAGTCTGTTTACCGGCATGCATGAAGATTTTAGTAGGCAATTAGATTAAATATACAGTACCTTAATATGCTGCTATTTGTTGTCATGTTGATTATTCTGTGAGATTATTTATATTTTTCATTTTTTTTTATTCTACGTTCCGAAATGGAACAAATAAACTATACAAAAAAAATATAAACAGATTAAATAAACAATAACTAATATTGGTATTTACATCATTGCTACAAACAGTTACTATGTATAATATAACTATAAATTACAAAATGAATACAACGGGTTGAACATGTATTATGTGTACATTCAACCAATATTTGATATATTACGATATATTATGTATATAGTTAGATCAAATGATCTTTTAAATTGGTGGCGACGCTAGATTAAATGCATGTATAAGGATACATTAAATACGATGTGACTCAGTGGTTAGATTTCTATGGTTTGAGGCTGTCACCCATAAAAATAATGTGTGCCAAGCACGATTACTTTACACGATAAATACTGTATACTTCTTAACAAGTGCTGCTTTTACTCGTAAATGTACCGCCTTTGGCTTCCCTGCACAATCCCTTGCCCACAATACAACATGACTTCCCTGCACAGCACCGTTACCACAATACAACGCTAATCGTAAAAGCGCCGCCTTTGGCTTCCCTGCATAACACTTTCACATTGTACGACAGTATATCAAACCAGAGTTGTATTAATTAGCAGGTTTAATTAAATGACCCTTGGGTATAATCCATCTTAATTTCTGTCTAAGATAGATAGGTTATGAAAATGTATATTTGATTTTGTCAATTATTTTGATTATAGTAAAAATATTTTGACCTATCCCTCCTTACAGTGATTAAGATGGACCATACCCAAATGTCAAATAATTAAACTTCAAATTAAAACAAGTGTGTATCAAGAAACAAATTCACAAAGCCTACAATTTTGTTATACCTGTACACCTGATTCAACACTAAATCACAAATTTGTTTCGTCCAAGTGATTATTTCGTCATTACAATTTAGCCATTAGCCAAGAGAGACAACGGGTCGTATTTTCATTTAATCACCTTGCACGATACGCGTAGTCGATCTATTCTTTAATCTAATTGAACTTTTGACGAACGATCAAGCATTCTTCACAAATTTAACAAATTTATAAATCGGAATGACCGTTCTCTTTCTGGTCATAAAAACTCAGATTGTAAATCTGGAATACGTGATTTATGTCATAACAAGCGAGTATAAACAGATACTTCAGAGAAGCACACAATGATTTGATAGAATAAGAAAAATAATTCCCACTAACTACCTACTTCTGTATATAATATAAATAAAAATAAAGGATGTGATCTTGTGTATCGTTTGTTCTGTATTTAGTTCTCCGATGATTTGAATGTTGCCAGGCAACATGAGTTTAAAACAATAAATTTCATAACAAACATCATCCCTTTCATCATCATCACCATCATTCCTTTACTTTCCGATTTAATAAAGTCCGAGGGTCAAATAACACAGCCGTATGACCAGTTGAAGCTCTCATAAAAACATAAGTCCCTACCTATCTTGAGTGATCTTTTAGTTTAGAGATTGAACATTTTTATTTATTTAAAATTGCATTTTAACAGGAATAAAATGTACAATACAAAACAATTGAAAAAATATATAGCAAGTGAATTATATAAAATGCTTAGTGATAATAGTATTAAAATGCTTGCAATTCAAAATGCAGCTAGCTCTAGAGCAATAAAATACTTAAACAAGTATTTTAAACAAATACTATAAGGTAACAGATTCAATTTTTCACAAACCCGAGAAAGGAAAACTTATTTTTGATAGCAATAGGTGTAATGGCGTGTAATTTCAAATTTCTAATGACGGAATTTTCCAGTGTTAATGTCACAATAAGAAGAAATTTAAATACAAAATGTGCTGGATGATTACTGTTGCTGCAGTAATAGATTTAAGTTTTGCAACAATAACGATGTTTTCAAAAGATATTTTTAAATTTACAATATTCTGTAATCTAATTGATTTTAAAAGCTGCTCCCAGACACCGATTATATGCAACCTTCAATCTTTTTAAGTTACAAATGTACTTGTAAGTGTCAGTCCAAATGTCAGCCTAAGTTTAAAGCAGGAATTACAGTATAAGAGTGGAGATCGTTGGTTTCATTTCGGTATGGATGATTAATATAGCCTTTTTAATAATAAAGTTTAAGATTAAATTTCTTCATAATCTCAATATGGTAACCAAAATTCAGTTGACTGTCAATAGTAACATCAAAAATTGTGATATTTTGGCAGAAAAAAAATTATTTATTAATAAATAATTTCAGTTTTACTGTCACTAAGTTGCATGCCTCTGTCATCGGACCATTTTTTAATTAACAACAAATTATTTTTTTATAGTTTTCATAGTGATTGTCTATCTTCATCGTGATACATGTAAACCATAATGTTATCAATATAGGAACGAAAGGTTTCCCTTATCGGTAACAGACAGTGACAAGACAAAAACGTTAAATACAATTAAAGATAATTTACTGCCTTTGTAAGACTCTACGTACTGAATTCCTTGTATAAGTACAGTTATTATATCTAATATTATTTGTCTTATTACTAAAAAAAATTTTTTTAAATGTCCACATGATATACTTAACCAGCCCAAAGCTTTCCAAATCATAAAAAAAGTTGTAAAAAAAATTGTGTCGTATGCCTTTGCGACATCAGTTTTGATTAGAAAACAATTTCTTACCATCAGAAATGCCATCAAAAATTTCCAGGTAAACATCTAGTAACAGGGTATTTGCACTTCTATGGGGGAAGCTTCCATATTGATTTTTCGGTATTTTTAAAACCAAACTCAATCAAGGCTTCAAAAATACATCTATGATCTTACTTATAGGAGAAAGAATTGAAATTAGACGGAAATTCACAACCTCATGAAGGTAACCATTTTTATCAATTGCGTTAATAGCATGCTTCCAACTGTCTAGGTAATGTGCAGTACAAATTATAATTTGCAATATGAATAAAAAATATAGATTGGGAGATTTTTTAGGACTTCATCTGTAACTAAGTCAAAGGGAATTGAATATTTTTTTATTATAGATCGCCTCAAAGAGTTGGTGGATGGTTACCATAGGAAGTCCAGAATACTCTAGTCGTCATTGACTGACCTACACTAATACCGTTTTTGCTGTATTGTTTCAAAGGATTAAAGCATTAGTCCAAAAATTCCTCAAATTTACCTGTTTGTAACATGTGTTCTGTGGTTTCCCGTTTAATCTAGGTCCAGAGCTTCTTGTTGCAATTGTGCAGCAAGAAGCACCACATGCACCACAAGTGGTACAGTCTTAATCTTTCAAGAGTGATAAAACTTGCATGTTGGAACCATAGAACCAAATTTGCAATAATTTCTATGAAATACTTGCCGTTAGATCGAGAGCAACGTCAGATAAAAGTGGCCATACTTTTACTCAACCCCCATCTCCGACGTGACTAATTCTCAAACAGCACGTTGTTGTGAAGTTTAATTGTCGTCCTCAACTAATGCAAAGTCCCGAGTGTGCAAAATTTCATGGTGGAAATGATTGGGAAAACATGTTGCAAGAGTGAAATGGAACCAATCGAAGACTGTCAATACTAAAAGTCGGCTACTTTTCGCCAAATTGCTCGCGGTTAGACAAGAGACCGTTTCAACAACACGTCGTCTCCTCCGCCACCTGCTCTTCTCATTTTCAATATCGCTTTTCTATTGATTTCTGGCTTTTCTGGTAAGTAAAGCTCAACGAAAATGTTGTACTACAGTTTAAAGAGGAAAAAAATCCGTTTTCAAACATTCCTCAACATTTAACCTTTTCCAGTTACAAGTGGAGAAAAAAAAAGAAAAAGGTTTCTTTCTTTTTATAAAAGAAAAAAGAAAAGCCGAATCAACGAGTCACTGCAGTGAATTAATTCAAAACACTTAATTAAACGAGAGATTGTTTCTTTTCTTTTTCCTACAAATTAATTTTCTGATAATTTAAAGTTTGTTTTTTTTTTCGCTTCCTCGAAATATTATGAAATTACCATGAAAAATGATATTACAAAAATATATTTAATTACTTATCAATTTTAAATTAGAAAAATGCATACAGATTATACTACATGTTTAGCAATCGATTTCTCTTAAAATAAAACAAAATATTAATTTTGACACGGACTCATTTTTTTCTTCATATTTTATAGAGCATCGAGATCTTCACTTTAAGCAAAACAATTTCACAATTTATTACTTTTTTTATAGCTTTTTTTTTATTAAATATATTCAAATGTAACAGCATTTCACTCCGAACGTAAAGAGAAATGAGTCATTTGAATAAGAAATTTGCCATTTCTTTATTTTTTTTCTTTATATTTTTCATTTTTTATACTCTTTATATTAGCTTTACTTGTGAGTGAGTAAGTTGTGAGTTTGTGAATGAGCGAGCTGGGAATTAAACGTATGCAGTCATTTATGAGAATATACTGTACCAAAAAAAGCAAAAAGACAAGACAAGATCCGCAAAAAACCGCATTAAGTCCAATGTAAAAATAAATCGCATACACCATATATA
>JAQIWH010007040.1:0-11994 GCA_034695005.1 Cryptops parisi
CACACACACACCGTATATGTAGTATTATGAAATGTAGTTATGTTTTTCTTTTGATATAACGGTTGTTTGGTGTGGTATTGTCAGTCGGAAATCATTGATCACCGAAAAGCGAAAGATAATCTAGCAGCAAAATTGTTGGTAAAAAGGGTTCATACATCCAGAGAATTGTTGTTGTTATAGCAACGAGATACAAAACATTAATCAATTCCAAGGATGCCGGAATCCATCATACAATTCATTCTATATCATGTTCTTCTATTCTGGAGTTGTATTAGCCCTGAAAGTTATTATATATATAAATTTAATGTTACAGTAAAAACTTAAATTCAGTTAAAACCCAGTTTTTACTAGTCAAAACTAAATTTCACTCACCGTTTGCAGACCGATTTTAGACCATTCAATTACAGCGTTTGGCGGCCTTCGGCTGCATCATTTAAAGTTAATATCTGTAAGTTTAATAATTATTTGTAACATATCTTTATACTGTATACAGTACATATATTTATATATTGTAATATTATAATATTTAAAATATTTTATTCTTTTGATAGTTGATAGTTGATATTCGATAGTTAATATCTATCGAATCATAGATGTACAAACACAAAACAATATAGTTTGTAGTAAACGGGTTTTCCGGTGACAGCTAGGAGTTCTGTCAAACGACGTCCACCGCTGTAACTACTCTCTGCCGCGGCTCCAACAAAACCCCGGCAGTCGTTCAACTCAGCTCGGTGCTTACATGTTTTATATATTTTATTTATTAAAAATCATTTTGATCAAACACAATTAAGAAACTGGGAAACAAAACCAAAAAGGAGACGAACAAAACGAACTAAATATACAATGCAGTAAAACCAAAGTGACACGAGGAACCGTAAGTAGCTCCTCACTTCGTCTTGTTCCTCGAAACGAACTGCAAAGAGTGGGAACTCGTAGCATTTCTTAGCCTGACCTCCAACTGCTGGCCGTCTCCTCCGTGTCTCTCATCTGAACGCGTGCATTGCAGACCCTAGAGAATCCCCAAAAGCAGTGCCGCCTTGATAGCTGAATGTCAGGCCAACGCAGTCGTCGACATGCGAAGTCCCCGAGGACGTCGGTGTGAACGGCTACCAACGTCGACACCAGCCTTACACACAGGGGTGGCTTCGCGGACGCAACGCCACTACCCTGCACAGCCCCCGTCCGTTACACTTCGCCCGCTGCGGAGGAGCTCGCCCATGTGCGTACGGCACCACAGTTAGAGATTAAAGACATAGTTTATTTCACATGATTAAATTACATAAACTTTATAACAATCCGACACGTGATGTGCTGCATAACAGCACACAGCATCATCTTTGTGCTTCAAATACATGATTTCAATAACATCCTTATTATAATAACATTTCTGTCTAAAAGACATTCGGGTCACATAGTATTTACATATAAAAATGTAATATATATTACTAAAACGTAATACAGATATTACACAACGTACGAAGAAAAATGTTAAAAGTCCAATTTTACTCAATAAAAATTGATTTGAAAAATTAATTATTTAAGCGAGATTCAACGATCATTGTAACTTTAGTAATTATTTTGAGAAATTAATGAATTTTATTTTATGTTTATAGAAAAACAACTTCTGTTGATTCCTAATATCATTTTAATAAAACAGCAAGGGTGTGGATGTTTTTGCGCTTTGAGAATGTAGAGGGAAGGGGTCTGCTCTCCCCTTCTTCACGTGTGAGAAAAATAAGGATCACTCCCTTGGGTGATAGTGAAATAGGGTGAAAGAAGACAACTATGCCAGTCTTAGGACAACTACTTTAAATTGTAATGAATATAACCAAGCAATATGAGTTAATTTAATAAAACACCTCAGTAAATATTGCGAAACAATATGAGTGAAATTAATAAATACCTGCAACGAATGTTGCGAAGCAACATGAGTTAAAACAATATAAAACAAAAATAACGAAATAAAAACTTTCCCGTCATTTTGTCGGGCTAGTAATATCCATAAACATATACGTTGCATAGTAGGTGGCACATAAGTTACATTTACATTTTGAATAATTAATGTAAATGATTGTGATTAATTTTTGTATGATTTGTATATTATTGTACAATTTATATATTATTTGATGACATTTTTCTGTTTTGATTTACGGTTGTGGGAATTGTTTACATTTGTTTTAAATGGGTTCACTCTTTTTTTTTTGTGCTTTGTACTATTAGTCCCGGGTGACTTTTAATTTTTAAATTAAAAAATAAATAAATAAATTAATAACATTTTTATTCCTCTATTTTTTAAATGTTTACAAAAAAATGAAAAATTTAAGATAAAAATGTTTACAACTAAGCAGCAACTAGGAAAAAATAGCAAAATATTTAGTAACTGTTCGAAATGTAGTGTGGCATTTGCCTCATCCTGTAGTATGTAAGCAAGTCAGGATAAGTTTGAAAAACTACACGAAACAACTGCATTCTGATATGTTGCGGAAAAAAGTGCTGTTTGCTAAAAGTTTAATTTATCAAAAAGAATTACACGCTGAACAAAATTCGAGATCATTTTCTTTTATTTTTTTATACTGCTTTTCAAAGTTTCTACCCTTAATAACCTAATTGACTTATTATGAAAAGGAATCGTTGGTGGAAAATAGATTTTTCCAATTGAAATGGCTTTGCATTTTGGGAGATCCTTAATGCGACCATTTGACCATGAAACCATTTGTTCTGCTCTACTGTCTTCTCTTTTCCACCATTCTTTGCAATTTGCTCAAAGTGGAAGCAGCGAAAACCGAAAGACTTGAAAGGAGAATGATATCTTTTGGAAAATAGGGGCTACTGAAAGGTTTTCTGCAAAAAAGGAGGAAAAATAAACCTACGAATGGATCATTTAAGGAGAAAATGAAGGGCAATATTTTTTCAGGGAAGTTTGGAAGAAAAGGAAGTCGCTGAAAACTAACGTCTAATGACATAGGTGTAAATGGGTTTTATTGGCTGCTCTTGAACGAAATTGAAAATGGTAATGAATATGTACAAGAGTGTGCAAGGCTTTATTATTCATAGGATTAAAATCGAATTTTGGGGATTTGATCAGGGTGAAAGTAGTTGGCATTACTAGGGATTATCAAACGTCATTTGATAAATCACCGGCATCTGGATGGACGCCAGAATGTGGAGAATCGATTCTAACCATCACTTGATTTTCACACTTGGAACGAAAACCACGTGAAAAAAATTACTACAAATGTCTTTATACAGGGTGAATCATAGAGCTTTCCTATTCAAATTTGTATAATATTTGAATTTTCAAAACAAGTTATAAAAAAAACTTTTTGTTTTTTAGTAGCTTACAACCGTTTAACTTGGTTTGATATTGTGCTTTTGTTTTCAAATTAAATTTTAAAAGTATTTGAAACAAACACGTAGAAAGATAATTTTATTGATTTGTGTGAAGTGTTTATTCCAATGGATTCACAACAATCAATGATCGATCAAATTAACTCTATGTAGTATACTATATAATATACAGTATACGTAGTATATGTATGTGTATAACAACGTCTGATTTGGCTTAACAATGCTTGAATTGAAGTATGTAGTTGACCAACACTCTACGAAAAAAGTTCATTTTCATGTGACATTTTCTCGAAACTGACACGACATTAATCTGTCAAAATTTAATAAAATCAAATGTACCGTGGACTGTGTTTATGTGTTACATTTTAGTTTTCTAGGATATTGGAAAGTTGGTCAAAGTGGACAGCAAAGATGTTGAAGCGCATGTCACACGCACGCACACACACCACATACACACACAAACAAACAAACAACGGTCAAGTCAAGTTAAATATAAAGTTGTAAAAAAAAGAAATGATAATGTCACTGAGAGAATTCTTAGACATGGCATCCCACTGACATCGTGATATAAAAAAAACAGCGATTTCTAATTTCAAAAATGTTTAGAAAAAAACCCGGAAGTTTAAAATTGACTTTTATTTTACCCCGAATACAAAGATTTTCAAAAATAAATATTAATTTGAAAAAATATATATTTGTGAACAAAACACGCTTAAAAATGGGTAAATGCGGACAAACACTTCAAAAATTTAATCCGAATATTACAAGCTTAATATGCATTATACGTTTCACAGATTTTTAAAGACCTTCCAACATATGCAATTTTTTGTTTGACAAGTGAAGCAATTTGTAAATAACTCTAAAATCAGTTTATTGTCAACCAGTTTGCTTTGGCTAAAAAATAATCTGTGGTCACAGTTCTCCACAGTTTGCTCTACTTACCACACCAAAAATTGCGTGTCAATAAGTTTTTATGTTTAATTGTTAACTCGATGTTATTGATTTCCCTAGTGTCACTAGTTTTGAATTTTGAAGTATTTATGCACATTTTTTCAAGCATTTGTTTTAAGTTACAATTTTTAACTAGTAGGCCTAGTAAAATAAAAATTTCAAAATTGTCCAAACTTTGCCATGAGCAATATTATAAATTTTTAAATGAATTCTCAATCTCACTTCCTAACTTTTGTTGTCTTGTCTTTTTTAGTTTAAACCAGCTCATTACTAAATTGAAATGAACACGCGACATGACACTCGCTGTTTTGGACTTTGATACAACATTAAAGATTTAAATACCAAAGAGACACCAGTTATATTTAGAAAATACTTAAACGAAAGTTATACAAATGTTTGTGAAAGTCCAGGTTTTCACTTTGGATTCCAATGTACACGTGAAACTCCCACCGGATTGTGGCATTTGCAATGCACTTGTCGTCATTTTACCAAACCAGACCACCAACGTCAACTCAGGAAAACATGTTTAAATAGTAAAACTGAGAATCATTGATTTTTCTCACTTTTCTCTATGGATCAACTATTTAAACTACTGCTTAATGCTATGAACTCTATTATAAACGACACGATATGCAAAACTTCAAACATCTTCAGTTCTTTCAAATAAAATTTAAGCTATTGATAGTTAAAAATTACTGGTTAGATCCAATTCTTGCTTTCGTTTTAAATGACCAGTTTTGTCTGAATGATTCTTGTAAAAAAATATCTGAAAAATTAATAGGAATCTGTTTGCATATAAATGTGGTATCTACACTATATAGACTCCATAAGTGACTAGAGTATCCTCATTATGTAAACATGTCACAGAGTGCTATACAGCAATCCTTTCAAGTTGGAAGTATATTTTGCATGCAATCGTTTGGTATATCTAGGCAATCTTTTTTTTTCTTGTTTATTAAACATGCTAAAAAAAAAGAATTTTGTTGAAAGAAGAATCTTTTAGTAACAAAATGGAGAAAGCAAATGCTTTAAAAAAATACGTGCTAGGCATGAGAATGGTGTTCTTTGCGTTTGAAACATGAGAAGATGTGATATAGAAAAATAGATACAAAAAAGTCTATCTACTTTAGGAAGATGTAAACTTTGTAAGATAAAGAAAATTGCCCTTTGAAACAATGACGTAACTGGAAAAAAGGATGCAAACCACACCGGGTGACATCATCAATGGTGACACCAAAATGACTGTTTATAAAATTTTGTGTAATTTTTCAGCAGAATTTCACTTTATTTCATAAAAATATTCCCGTAGTTAGTTATAAACCGTAAACATCATTCGTAAGCCCAGCTAAAATGTTCTGTGCTAATATACCTACAAGGCTAACGATGTGTGCTGTAAAAATGTATTTATTTTTCATTAGCAATAGTATTTGCTAATTAGTTATGCTGGAAAGCCTTCAAAAGCTGTAGCAATGGGATGTGCTCGGCAGTAAAGCACTACAAAGTTGTATCTATTCGCTGTGTTATACAGAAATAGCTAAAGTGTTTACTTTAGAAACTAAATTAACTTTATGAGGAATTGGTGATTAAATCACGTGATTTAATTTAGTGGACTCGTTACTACTCACTGACTTTTTTAATCATATTCTAGCAGAAATAGCTAGTGTCACTAAATGGAAGTTACACGTGTTGAACGAACATGTAAATTAACGCATAACGCTTCAAATAACGCTTTTAAAATCAAGGGGTAACACTATAAGACACTCCATTGGGTGATATAAACACTAGTGACGTCATTGTTTTAGAATAGTGTTTCTTTGTGCAAAGACTTGTTGTTTTTCAACTTCACTGAGAAACTTTCGTTGTAATAACCATTTGGTGCGGTAGAGCAAAAGTGACATCTCTTTTGCATCTACAATGAAGGTGCTCGGTGCAGTAATCGGTCAGTTCTTTCCGAAAGGTGGTGTCACTTTTCCTCAAAACACCTGGTTCACATTTGTGAAAATATTTAAGCCGATTCTATTTTAAACTTTGTTTATTAATTACTCACCTCTGTTATGTACTTATTAGCTGTGTCACTTACGTGTAATATGAAAAATAAACTCGTTTGAAATAGTTTCGCTAATATTTTTAAAATTGGAATTGATCGGTTACTGCATCGAATCCTTCATGCCCGGTTTGCGCAAAATTCAACTCTCGCATAAATCGATGATCTCTTATATATTCAAATGTGATATTTTTTGTATGATTAATTTCACATAAAACTAGATTACGTCATACTGTCAACAGCGTATTACATCACTCGTTATTGACACTCGATGAGACTTTTTTTTGTCGCATTTTTTTGTAACTTACTAAATCAAAAGATTCTAATCATGCCATCGTCGCAACTGCTTATTCGAATGAAAATGATAATTAGATAATAGAATATAAATTGACACGAAACGTGGTGTCATTTAAAACAGGAAGAAACGTTAATTATTCGATCGTTCCGGAAAATAGAAAAAAAAATCTTCGTTCCAGGAAACACTTCATCACGATTGGCCGCTAGGGATTGGTGGCCACGATTAATTCGATTTTTACACAGCTGGCGAAAAAATTGATTTGGTACACTATTTGATGTTGAGACACTCGTTATAACAACAGCGAGTCAGTAGCACCCCAAACGACTCATTAACGCGAAGTTGAAGAATAATTTTTTCATCATCATTAATAACATCATTATTGCTTCAGTAAGTTTATCAATTGATCTACGATGAAAACAAATAAAACGGCAAAATTTTAATGTTACTAGTCAGTTACCCGGTCAAAGCCGGTGATGGCGCTAGTAGATAGTAGGTGAAGTGTGTGACCAATCGTGATTGGTCACGTGATTGGTTTATTACAATTGTGTGATCATTGTAATAAAAATTAACTTTGGGTTTATAATGACAGGTTACTAAGTTAAATAAGTCCGTTAAAATTGAGCCGGTCTTTGGGTGGACACTACCTAGCCTAGTGGCCTACCATCATAAACACAAATTCTATCACACAACGATCGATTACACACTCTACCTACCACCAACTAAAGCCATCAACGATTTTGTCCGAGTAACCGATAAGTACCGATCACTCAATTAGTAAGTACCAATAATACCAATCAGTAAGTACTAATTATCTAATTTATACACCAAGTACTAATTATTACAAACAATTACAATTTTCCTTTTCCTGTATTCTTTTTTCCTGATATCTTTCCTGAACTATTTTTTGGTGTGTTTTCGATAACCTATAGAGCTAAAATTTTAAACTGGGCTGGGGTCGTGGAACATTTTGTTGTATCAAATTCAGATGGATCAATGTCCAGTCTGAGATTTTGTCACACGAAGGGTCCGTTTTTCCTCGAAAAGTGTTGCTCACGACATACCTACATTTTAAGTCATTTCATGTCACCACACGTTGTTACATAAATGCTCGTTTCTTATATTTAGTTTAGTACCCAGTGTACTACCTCATTGAGTGAGCTGCCATTCATTGCTGAGAGTATAAAACCGATCTATCCAAATAAACACTTAACATATTTCAGCCAAAGATTTATTTTCACGTGTTTGTTTCAGTAATTAAGAGGTTGTAAAAGAAGTTATCAAAAACGCAGTTTTTTAAAATTGTTCCATATGAATTGCAAATCGGTTTAATTTTAGACCAATCTAAACTAGTGACATTTTTATTAGGTTTGTTCAAAATTAAAACTGATTTTTTTTTTGTAAAAAAAAATATATACGTATGTATATTTTTTGTTTTATAGTGCTAATAAGAAGTTGGTGCACGTGTTATCTGCCCTTGACAGGAAGAAGACGTTTTCTGCAAATAAACTTTTTTAAGATGTCACGAACACGTGAAACCATTTTCAACACACATACACAACCCCTTAACAATTTAAAGGGTGAAAACCATGATACACGCTTGTGTGATTTAATTTACTTTTAGAGAAATGGCAAACACAGCTCGCGACGTGACAAACATTACAACAACAAAGCAATAACAATAAAAAACTATGTGAAAGTAAAGTTCCGTCAGAAAAAGTTTAAAACAAATACGTATGTTTAAAACAAAAACACTACTTCAGTTTAAATCATATGATAGAATTACAGGGCACTTCCAAAAGAAAGAGTAGCGGTTACATAAATTTCTCAGGTACATGTATACCAGTTACACGTATCTTTAAAATAAAGGTGGCAAAATATTTAGTGACAAACTTTGTAAATTCTTATGTGTTTCCAACTGAATCGAGTTGTTGGATTTGGTGTTGAAATGTGATTGGCTGTTGGAACGTTTGAGTGAAAAGTTTCTTCTTACGACAAGGCTAATTCCTTATCTTGTTTGAACTTACGAGTGGATGCGACTAACGTTTTCTATTCCGTTTTTATCTACCAGACCGTTGCCCATCATTAATTAAGAGTTTGTTAATTAATTCTCCACCCGTCGCAAGTTTGAGATAGTGAATCTTAACTAGAAAACCCATAAACATAGGCTGATGCGATTTTAATGAGTTCACTTCTTAGTGGTTTTTTAAATTCATTTTACTCACTAAAAACAGTAATAAAGTATAAAAAACCCTCTTTTGTTATACTGTATTTTTAAAGTCAAATTCCAGTAAAAATATACAAATTAATTGTATGGAGTGTCTCATAAATCATTTGTACTAGATTTAAAAAAAATTAATAAATGTGGAAAAAATCAATAGATGAAAATATGAAACTTAACTTAAAGGCCACCTGACTTACGCAAAGTTTGGTGTGACAATTTAAACAATGTGTAGACAATTATGACGCCAGTTTCTTGCCAAGCAGTTTTCATTTGTTATCAAGAAGCTAACGTCTCAGGTTTTCACAAATTGTGCAACACACACAAAATAACATTAATATTACTTTCAATAAAATTTGCATTTCTTATTTACACAACAACAACCAATAAAAAATAAATAAAAACACGTTCAAAAGATTTGCAATTCGTTCTTTTCATCAGTGTTTTTATTTTTTAAGACCTCTAATTGAATTGCAATAAATTTTTTCTTAACTTTTCTTCGTTAAATTGATCGAGTAATTAACGCACTAAATAGTGAATGTGTTTAATGACAATGTTAAAGAAAAAGTAGACATTAGCGTGATGAGGTTTGAATGCTATTCAAAGAGGTTTGTTTGAACTCTTTCCAATAAGTGGTTTATCGATAAGTGGTCTGTTAATGACAAAATAGTTACTTCGTAATTCGATAATGGCATTGTCATAAAAGTTTTATATGTCATGATCATATTTTATATGTGACCATATGTTATATGTGATCACAATTTTATTTGTGATCATAATTTTATATGTGATCACATTTTGCATTGGTGAAGTACAATCCTTAAAAAAATATTTGTTTCATTTGTTGATTGACTTCCAAGAATTAGGTTAATTAAATTGTTAACTATGAATTAGTTAGCAATTTAATTAACTTTGGGAAGCTAATTCAGTAGTTAATATCAGCAAATTACAAAGGCAAGAAGCAAATATTTTTCAAGGAATGTCGTATCATATGCTTTATCGACATCGAAGTAAACGCAAGAAAAAGCTTTAATGGCATTTCTTTTCTGAAGCTATTTTCTGCGAAAAAACTATATATTTGAGCTTTTAATTTTATGAAATAAAATAATATATGCATTTGTATTGGCGGAAATTAAAAACAAAATTCGCTAATATGTGATGTAAGCTAACTGAATCAGTATAACAATCTCTTGAGTCATTTACTGAAGTTTACACCAGGTAGTGTTTTTGAGAAACTAGGTTAGGTAACTAATCAAAATTGCATGTTAACGAAATTTTTTCTTTATTTCTACAGATACCAATACTATTTTTTTTACCGCAAAATGGGAAGCTCAAATATATTTATGTAGTTTTTATGCAAAAATTCTATTGCTATATATTGACATTTATTCAAATTCAATTGTATTTCATGTCGTAGCTATGACAAACATAACTTGTTAAAACTTTTTTTTTGTTTTTTTAAAAATTATAATTGGTACCAGACTGATTTTGAAAAATGACAGAAAAGAAATACTTTTTTTGTTAGAAAATTCTATAACCTGTCATATGGCAATTTAAAAACATATAAAAAAAAAAAATTGAAAAACTATCATTAGAAAGAATTTTTTTTTAGGTACTGTATATTTTTTCATTTTCCATTTTGTCACAATTGTCATAACAACCAACGAAAAAACAACAAAACAGACAAAAACAAAAAAACAAACAGCTAAACGACATGAAACAATATGGCTGCCGCGGCCATTACCCTTAGGGCTTAGCGCAAAGCTAAATTCTTTTATCGTTAAAAACAACTCCACTAACCTTAGTTATTACTTAATCGTTCCAAGAGTTTATTTTATAAAAAAAAAATATATTTGTTGATGATTATTTTTTGTTGTTTCTACAAAAGAAGCTGTAATGGCCGGATATTTGAAGTTGATAGATGATGTTTTGTTTTTTAGTGTTTTTTTTGCTTAAATGGGGGAAAATATCGATTGGGGTTTTAGCCACATAAAAAAATGGGAGCATAAATAAAACAAATGATGCCAAAAGAAATGTGGGGGTCATTGAAGATGTAAGAAATATATGAGTTGTGATTGGTAACGACGGATGGAGACGATGACGATGATTCGATGTGACACGAATGAAAAATTGTCGCGCCGAATATCGATATTTTTTTTAGTCATTAAGTTGGCGATGCAAGAAATGTCATAATGTACCAACTAATTTTTGACATTGAAATATGTATGTTTTTAATTTTATTTAAAACTATATTTCTCAAGTATTTATAGCTAGAAGTTGAGACTCAAATACTGAAGTGTCATCAATTTTGGTACACAGTGTATTTTTGTTTACTTGCGTACATAATGTTTTTGAAAAATGTCTAAACGTTTATACATTATTATGTGAAAAAATTTACATGCTAGTTTTGTTATTTGGCGTTATATATACAATGGTTATAATGAAATAGCGAACATTTTATGAATTGTTCTTCTTGAGGCTATAATGTATTTCATGCCTTTCGACATTTTTTTCTATCGATTTTTGTTCTTTATTTGAATAAGATACTACGACAAAAATAACACCACAGTCCCTTGGTCCCTCGTATCATTTATCGCATTTTATCTTGGACACGTCACCGCGTATTGTATATGTCAACAGTCTTACAGACACACACCAAAAAATACTGAGAAAAAATGTGTCAAAAAATGGTTTAACAGAATAGTCTACCAGTTTATTCAAAAAAACAATTTTTTAGTGTATCTGTTTTAAATAAAAAGTTCAATTTAGTTTCTGTCAATCACGAGTTCATATTTCATTTGCATCGTTTAAGAATAATCTATAATAATAAACTATACTACCATATGCAAATTTTATAGTACAGGACTAAGAACTAGTTCACATGATATCGATTCTCACATGATACTTGTGTGTATAGTATATGTGTGCAAAAAATTGATTTATTAACTGTATATGTGTATACTGTATACAGTATAGTTTTACATACACATACTATACACACAAGTATACTTGAATTACCAATGTGTAAATTGTACTATTTACTCGTCGCATAAATAGAATTCAGTTGTTGCATTGGTGGGTCTTCCACACGAGATCAATAGAAGAGAAAAGCGTTTATTTTTGAAAAGTGAC
>JAQIWH010007041.1:0-11993 GCA_034695005.1 Cryptops parisi
TAGTTGAAATTATTTTTTTCCCAAGGTTTCGCGTGAGGTGATGAGCTAAGTAATTTGGAATCTTCACCTTTGTCACTGTCAGTTGTTATGATATTTACCACACTTAATTGTACTGTTAGGAGAAAAAAAAATCCAAAGAGGAACAAAGTCATTTAGTCCTATTAGATTCCGAATGGCAATGCCACAAAACAGCTGTAAATGTCTAAAGAATAAGTAATGGTCGAGAAAAGTGCAGTTTATTTTTGCATCGCGTGAAATGTCTTTTGGATTTTTAGTTTTCGTTTTTATTTATTTATTGTTATTTTTTTTTTACGACGGTTCTAAAACGTTACAAGAAGATAAAAATAGATACTTGTATACTAGCACCGTTTTTATTTCATTATTAGTATTGTGTTTTTTTTTTTATAAATTTCGTTTTTACAATTTATAAGCTTATAGTTTTTAATGACACTAAAACTGTCGGTTGTCGTCAACGAAAAAGAGAAACTGTACGTTTAATAGGTTTGATTTACGATTTTAGAGGTTATAAGGAATTAGAAGTGAAAAAATGTTTTATGAGGAATTTGTGTTTTTATGTTTTATTTTTTTATAAATTTAATACTATTAAAATTGCAAGATATAAAATATTTTTTTTAATAGAAAAAATTGTAAAAGATAGACTGTACTGGTAAGGTAGAGGATAATAGTGCGTAACAAGGTTGTCTTCTTTTTGAATTATAAGATTATGATTACTTAGAGATATATAGAAGATTTTTGAAGGATTTGAACCCGAACGTACCCTTCGACTTAAAGACATAAAAAAAACATGTTTTTTTTCATATATAATAATTAGTTATTAAAAATATGTTTTTTAAAAAAATATATATATATTACTTCGTTTAATTCGAGGTGAAACGCCTTTTAATCGTGTAAACTTTTTTTTATAAGGTGAAATTTCTGATTATGTTTTTAGGATTTTATTTTCAGATTAGGGTCATTCACGACAGTCATAAAAGTAAATACAATTTTTTTTTATAATGTTATAAAAATAAATAATAATAAAAAAAATGAGCCATGAAATGTTTATTATCATCTATTAACATGCTTTAGAAAAGTTGTATCGAAGCTTTTTTTTATGAACGATTCATCGACGTTATTTGGGTTGAACATACTAGTCATTTATATAATGTAATAGTTTATTATAAAAGTGGTCAACTTAAATAGTGTTATAAGACTATAAAACTATATAGTTTCATAAGATACTTTATATATAGCTGTAATACGGTGTTACCATACAGCTGAAACATAGTTACTTCGTCAGTGCTAACTACAGTATTTGCATGATGTACCTACCACACTTGAACGCGGGCGGAGCCGCGGGTACACCTAGTATTTGTTTGTTTGTTTTTAATTTAACAGTCACGTATACACAATACAAGATTAGGTTAGGTTAAGTTGTAGGACCCAAATGTTATATTTTCAATATAACCAAGTTAATAAAAATACAAGATATAAAATACATATTGACAAAGAGTAAATTACAAATTATTATTATTATTACGAATTACAACTATTCTCGGTTTTTGTCAGTTTACTAGGGATCATTACGTAACATTTGTAGTGAAGGTGAGGGAATAGTCTTTTTTGGTTTTAACCGTGGTTATACACGTACAAGTTGATTGGAATGTGAAACGTGCGACGTTACGAGATGAGGGAGTGATTATTTTTTTTTTGTCCCTTATTCTTTTCTATTCTCTCTCAATTTTGTGTTATTTCACGTCGGTCGGTGAGGATAGATAGAGAGAGAGAAAGAAAGGAAGGAAGAACAAGAGGGGTTGATTGTCATCCCAACCTCGAGGCGAACCCCTAATTGGTTCCATAATTGAAACGACTCTTCACGACAAGAACAAAAGTCTCTTTTAAGACTTCGAGGCGTTAGCTTCACTTCGTAACCTTTTTTCTTCTTCTTCTTCTTCCTCTTCTTTCTTAATAGTATACTACTACTACTACTACTACTACTACTACTACTACTACTACTACTACGCCCTCGCATTTTTTTTTCTACTTAATTTTTTCTTTCATTCTTTAAGAGGGGGGAAAATAAGATAACCTTGATTTAAAGGAAGAGAACGAGGCGGAAAATGTCTTTGTTATCGTCATAGTCTCTCTCTCTTATATTGCAGTGTATGTGTGTGTTGATTGTATCTGTTTCTTAGGAAGTTCGGTTCATTTAGGAGCGTCTATACCTCAAGAGATAGTACTTAATATTGTATAGAATAGATAGATCTTAATACTGTATACTTCTGGAAATGACGAGTATACGTTTTCTTTTCTAAAAGATTCACGTCTGATTTTTAGACAGGAAATCGTTTAGTGGAAAAACTATTATTTTCACAGTATCTGGCGTAGTATTTTTGTTAGGCCAGTTGATAGCCGGTTGTTGCATTTTGAGTACCACTGAATTATATATGCTTTTGGAATAACGAGGAAAATAAACTAAAACTAAGGCAATGGCAAGGTGGTTATTAGTTAACAGCAGCGCGTTAGGGCTCCGTTAGTGCTAGTAGTCTTTAAATGTTATAATATAGGCCTACTTGTTAACTATTGTAGCTGATCTTACGTTCTGGTAGGTACAAGGTACTATTTGTTGATGGTACCCTTTTTGATGTATCATCTTAAGAATGTTTATACATTAGAAATCGCTTGTATACTGACTGTATGTTCTACTTAGTACCGGTATAAGTATAGTATTTACTTGACAGATTATTAGCCTATAAAGAATATTATACAGTTCCGGAATTATACGAGGATAATTATTCGTGCAAACGTCGCATTAATTCAAAATCATACATTTCGATGAAGAAGCAAAATTTTCAGTGTGTTCAGTAATCTTGTGCATCATTCTGCAAATTTCGCATAATGGCGAAATTTTATAACGAGTATCTGGAAGGATATTTCTCGTTTCATCTTAATAAGGAACCTGCATTAATCGAGGAATTTCTGTATAAACTATACACTATTAGTTTTATCTTGTGCGTGCTATGTGCAGTGGACGCCGCTTATTGTGTTCACAAGGTGTCTTACAAGTGATTGATAAAATGTGACCGTATGAAACCGATGAAATGAAATGTCAGCTGTCTTAATGAGGATATTAAAAAACTTTTTAAGTGTAGAAAGAAAATCGAAGGTCCCGGTGCAAAAGGGTGTTAAGTAACATTTTTACAATTGAATTAGTTTTGCTGTCTAAGGACTACTTGACAATTCTCGCTCTTTATCTTTGCACCTATTGTTGTTTTGCTTAAAATTATACGTCAAAAAGGTAGAATTGCACCTGACACATTCGAAAATGATTCTAGGTCATTTTTCACAAAAATGTTATTTTACTCTTTTACACCGGGCCCTTCAATTAACCAACTCGTTTTCTCTAAAATGCGAAGCTTTCAAGTTGGAGGGTCGTTAAGATAAGAAGTTACAAAGTATAGGCTTACTATAAACTACGAATCTGTTTGTGGTCATATTCAAATTATGACATACAGTATATGACTGATTCTTCCTTTTCGTGTGTTTAGTTGAAAAAATATGGTGAACAAGGAGGTAAAAGAAAAGTTTACATGTTGGAAAGTAATATTGCTTAAAAAATTGTAAACGTTGTAATTGGGGAGAGATTCGCGAAACGAGTGTTGAATCGGTACAGATGGGTTTTATAGGAAACTGATTATTCCTTAAAAATGGGAATGAATAAAGTCGATTTTGGGTGGAGCTTTTTAGATGGACCGAAGGGGGAGAAAAATTTACTGGGTTAAAAGAACGTTTACGAGACATTCAGCTGTCAAGATGAACGATTTTTCATCTGCCAAAACCAGGGTCGAAGAAATTTTAAAAGGCTAAAGTATAGGAGGCCGTACAGGTGCTGTTGTTGTTGGAGAAAATGGAACGTGTTGTAGCTTTTTAGAATTTTTTTTTCTCCTAATTTTTTTTTTTTTACTTCTTCTTTTATATCTAAGTTAAGTACTTAAGAAATGGTTTGAGTTTGTTTTATTTTTTTTTTCACGTAGGGTGAAAAATCTCACGAAAGAATTTTCTTTTAAGGAAAGTTGAAGTTCACAAACTAGTTGAGGGTAAAAATTCGATAAATTGCCTAACAATGTTAGAAAGCATGAAATGTCATTTAGCAGAAGAAGAAGAAAAAGTTTCAGTCGTGACATAGTCATTTTTCCCCTCTGTATTTATTCATTCATAATCACGTACAGTCAGATATATTTATAGACATACTGTATATAATTTATATACTATATACAATGTAGTAATTTTATTTGCTTTTTTCATTATTATAAGTTTAAAAAACTCGTTAGAAGCCTGTGTGAATGATGTTTTAGTTTGTACAAAAAATTGAACTGAAATAGTTTGTACATAAACGTACCTAAGTGCATAATTATTATACAGTAGAAATACAACTTGTATAGATCCAAGTTTTCAATTTTGTACCTGCATTTATTTTACAGCCGGTGACACTCGTATTGTAAAATTAACCTTAAACACAAGTAATAGGAATCTAACTACATATTTTAAATACATATTTTAATTTCCTCGTTTTGGACGTTGTATGAGTGGTTCACGTAAAGCGAATTTTCGCGTTAAATTGAAGTGCTCTTTTCCATGTTTGTAGATTGTATTTATTTTCACTGATTTTTTATACTTGCAATTTGTATTTCAAAATTCAACTTACAATATTGGAAATGATTCAACAAATATTGCAATTTGAATTTGTACAATGTTATTTTTTAAAATAAAGGTTATGAAGTAAAAGTTGTTCTGCGAAAATCTGGGGAGCTACTACTTGTATTTCAAACTGTTTAGGTTAGCTAAGGTTAGTTTAGGTAATTATATACATACAATAAATATGTCACCGGCAATGCATCGTATATAATCTAGGCATTCTAGAATGCTTAGCTTCTTTCTCAAAGTATCAAATAACACCTTACATACAACCTTTATGTTGGGTTAGTTGTATATTATTTTGTGTGTTCCATACATTGTATAACTGTATCATTATTCATTCAAAATAGATAAATAATTTTTCTTGTGTAACCTTTTTACTGTATATGGTACCGGCAATGTACTATAAAATTCAGGTATTCTATAGAATGCCAAACTTGGTTTAGGCAATGTATGACATTAACATTGGAATTGAGCCGTCTGAAGCCAAAGGAAACTGACATTTTCCCATATTTTGAGTAAATTCAGAAAATAGAAAACACTATAATAGAAACTTTATAATACACACTAAAACAAATGTTCCTGCATTTTAAGAAAATTGATCATATCTGACATAATTACTATAAGTTTTGTAAGTTTCATTGCATTACTATGTACTTATTCTGGGATCTGAACTAGGGTATGAATCAGTTAGTTCACTTTGGCATATGAATGTTTTAAAAATAAAGTTAGTTAGTTCGGTTAGAGTTGGACTATTTTTATTTTCCTTTTTATTTGTGTATTATTTATTACACATCTGGTATTACTGATATTACTTCTTGCAATGTTGAAATTTTTAATGAACATTTTAACAGTTTGCTGTAGAATAGACTATCACCGTTTGTTTCGCTGTTTCTCATCAAGTTCAAAGTCCACATTCTTCCCAAAGCCATCAATAACTCGTTTTGAAAACTTAGTTCACTTTTGCTGATGAAGCGAAATAAAACTGCGATTGAACTATGTCCATTTGTTGTTTGTTTTAAACGAAAAGTAGAATATTGTGACAAAACCGATACCAGAATCTTTATCAAGAAGGCAACCAGAGTCCATCTGACTTAGATGGCTGAACAGTTTACTTCACGCAGTCACTAGACGCCATATGTTTTTGTCATTTAGTTCAGTTTGGTTGACGAGCGATGTATCAAATTGAAACTCAGCCATAAGAAAATTTGCAGCACGTGACTTTTAAGTCAACAATGGATGGCAGTTCTCTTTGGCAATATAATCTAGTTTTGTTTGTATGTTATGATAGACCAATGATAATAATCGAACGCGAAATTTTGTAGTTAGTGCCCTTTGGCTTCAGACGGCTCAATTGTTACATTGAGCAAGAATTTAGGTTGGGTTTGAATTTAGGCTTAATTTTTTACACAAAATGTTAACTAACCTAAACAGTGTATACAAGATGTTAGTTCATATTTTTCTAAGAGAGGTTAGGCATTCTATGCATTAGAGTCTATACCGGTACATTTTTGGGTAACATACGCTAAGGTACAATTTCGACACAAACAAGATACAATTCGTTGACAGTTTGGAGATTGTTGTTTCGTAAAGGAAATGTGTTGGCGTGCCCTAGGGTTTAGATAGGTTTCACTTGTAACGAGTTTAATCCTTTCTACGGTTGGTTAGTGGACTCGGAAATGGTTTTATCGGGACACTTTGTCATATTCTCTGTCGACGCATTTCGAATGGGGAGTTTTAAGGATTCAGGCAGCAACGCGACCGAAAACCGACGAAGAAACCTGTCTTATTAACGTTACTTAAAATACACGTGAAGGCAGAGGTTACAATGTCAACTGCATTCCATCGACTACGTCAGTTTGCATTTAATCACATGGGAACGACCTTGTTTTTAATGAGGCTTTTCGAGGGGGTACATTTTTCGAAGCCAACTTATTCGGACTTAACGAACGACTCGTACCACCTGGAAGAAGAAGACGAACGATAACGTTTTTTTTCTCTCTCTCTGTTGTGGACAAAAATTTATTATAAGAAGATGACATCATTATACAACAGACGAGCAGAATTTGCAATGATGAGACTTTAACATTTTAATCAGCATGGGATGATGAGGTTGACTATTTTTATTTTAGTTTTGCCTAATCGTCTAAGCTTAGTCAATCATGTCTTTTACTATTATTATTATTATTATTGGTCAATATGTACTAATACGTTTGTTAACAAGTCATGTTGTCCGTTGATAGAATAGAAAAATTTTAAAAATGGCAATTTTTATTTTTATTATTATTATTATTATTTTAAATGATGATTTTTTTGTATGTTATTTTTAAGACTGCGACATGATGTCATTGGTAACCCATAAGGTCATAGTTTAAATTATTAGTTTAGCTACACCTGCGAATTGATAGAGAGGTGTGTGGTTTTGAATTATGCGAATTTTCGGTGACAAGAACTGACAATGCTATTTCTTTTTATTTATTTATTTAAAGAAAAAATGATTAATAGAGCTGTCATGTTAACTGGGAGAAAGAAAAAAAGTGATTGTGTAAATACGTAGTATAAATTACAGGGTTGGTTTATGGAAGAGCCCTTTTATATTATTACTCTGTCAATCACTTTTTTCTTTTTTATAATTCTGTCGTCAGCACTTAACATCTCAACTTTAGCGCAACGGTGACTAGATATTTACACATTATTAAGATAATACGAAAGTATCATCATTATTATTATTATCATTATTAGTTGTACTTTTTTTAAACAATTTTATTTTGCGAAATAGCCTGATGGATATGCTTTTATTCTACAGGGTGTTCGAAACATACGTTTGTCAAAACAAAATCGACACTTTATTTTAGGACTACTATAGAAGTTAGGTCCAGTATAGTACCGGTAGTCTATAATTTGATCTATAGTATACAATACGTGATGATTGTAACATAGTTAGGAATAGTAGGCTACCGTATATAGTCAATAATTCAGCTCAGTTAATATACGTAGGTTAGTAATTAGACATGTTATGAATTCTATATTCGCATGTATGTGTAATATTCGAATGGGAACGTGTGTATATGTAGGCCTATATACATGAAACCGAGCACACCCCACTGCCTTGTCACCTACCTAAAGGCCTATATACAGTAGTACATATGTGATGTGTGTATATTACGTTTCCGGCTGTGTTTTCGAAATTTCTGTTACCCGTAAACAGGTAAATAAATTATTGCCGATACTGTTTGAGACACACTGTATAGTTATCTTGTTTGTAATTGATATTTTAATTCAACCATGATATTATTTGTATATGTAAACTGTATATAGTGTATTACAACACGGATCAAATAACGTGGGTTTTTGTGTTTTATATACACATCAAAAGTAGTTTGCTAGTATACAGGGTGAATCAAAATTTGAGATGGGCACTAATAGATTATTTAGAATCGCTCTGTGGTTGACCCTTGACAGTTTTTAAGACTACGTAAAAATTGAAAACGTGTTATTTATACCCACAATTTTGTTTTACAGTGCTCGAGAATGCAAAAGTTTAAATTGGTGACGTCATTGAGTGATTCATAAGTACAACATTCGTCGGGACAGAAAATGTACAAGATTGACGACACGAAAAAATGCCGCCAACAACGTCTGAAAAAATTTCACAGGTGAGTTTATCCCTTCTTTTGCACACATGTACAGTTAAGAGGCAGGTGAGTGAACTGGGGCAAGTGGAAGATAAGAGGGGTTAAGGCCCTTAATGGTAGGATAGATAGGTCGTGTAAAAGTTTGAAAGGGGGGGGGTGTGCATAACGGTGAACGATGAGAAAAGTGAGATGCATTTTAGCCACGAGGGATAATCTGGGGAGGTAAATCAAGAGGCTTAAAGGGGAGGAAGAAGAAGAAAACAAAAACTGAGACAGAAAAGTCTATTGTGTTTGTGTTGAGGGGACTTGTAAGAAGTTGACTTTGTAGACGGTCCCCTTTTCACTGCTATTGACGAAGTGTCGCTTGCGGTTTTGTAATCTTATACAGTATAGTGTGTGTTTGCTACTGGTATTGTGGTTGCAGACATCTCAAGAAAGTGTTTCTTGCGAATTACAGCGTGTGTGTGTGTCGTGTGTGTGTGTGTGTGTGTGTGTGTGTGTGTGTGGCGTTTGGTTTAGGTTGAAAACTTGCTCTTGAAACGTTGAAAAGTTAACTTCAAAACGATTTTTCAGAAATTGGTATAAAGTCTGTGATAACAATTTTTGACTTCAAGTTTGGTTATATTGTGTGTTATTTATTTGGGGGGGGGGAGAGGTTATGCATTATTAGCTTGAATACTTGTTTCATTTGAGCATATTTTTGATGAGATGGACAATAGAATTTATGTTATATTGAACAGCAAAATATTGAACAACATGTCGAACAATAACAATTACACAGACAGAATGTTTTATGAGAGTATACTGAAGTTTTTATTGTATGTTTTTCTAAAGTTATTTTTGAACTAGTTGTTTTCTTAGTTAGTCTCGTAGGCTAGTTATTTATTTATTTATTTTTTTGTTTGGGTAATTTGTAGAAATATATTGAACAATACGTTGTATGACCCACAAACAGAGTGTATTGTGAATATAACGTTCCGGTGAACGTTATATTTAAGTATTTATATGTATTATTTTCTTAGTTATTTTATAATCAGTTAGTTTCTTGTTTGTTTTCGAATCTGTTGGTTTGTAATGTACCAACATCAAGATAGCAATGGAATGTTCTCTAATGCTGTGTCATGTGATAGACACATAATATACACATAAACATAAAACATGGGACCATACACATAAAATAAATAAGATAATACAACCATATTAATTTTGTTACATTTTGGTATCATTTCGATTTTTGTATGTATAGGAGCATTTGTAGAATACATTTTGTAGTATACCCAGTGCTAGCTATAATTTAATATTATCTGATACGTATACCGTAATTTATACAATTAAATTTTTGACCAGCTAAATTTTTGACCAGCTAAAATTGTTATAGAATTTTTAAATTCTATAACAATTTAAAAATACTGTTATATTTTTTTCTCCATTATTTTTAGTACAGCAGTTCACAGTAATCCTATAATAATTAATTTGTGTGTATCTGATGTACTGTGTATGGTGTTAATCCTACCGTGAACCACGCGGATTATATCCAATAATCTTACGAACAATTTAATAATTACTGTTTGTTATAAATGCATATTATAGTATACATCATGTATTCGTACTTCAAGTCAATTAAGCCTGTCGGTTTAAATTGTAAGGTGTAGAGGCCTACGCTACTACCTTGTAGCTAGTGTGCTTTTAGTGTATGTATATATATTTTTAGTAAAGGTTTAGTGTATATATAATTTAGTAAACCACATGCATGCAGTAATCTGAAATGGATTGAAGTAACATGTTGAGTGAGGTGTTCGAAGTGGAACTGTGTATAATATGGTGTATAAAATGAATTCTTACGCCGTTTCATCTTTAAATTGCTATTGATATTTTACCAACTGCGTATACTTACTACTTCGAACAGTTTAGAACGGTGAATTCTGTTTTAATTTTTTGTGTGTTTTATTAAAAAAAAATGTTTCAACACTGACCACCACAACAACAACTACAAACAACAAAAATTGCAACAACAAAAAATTCGACCCTTGTTTTTTATTTTTATTTTGTGATCGAGTATTTTTAAACAGATTTTATGTTTGTTTGTTTTGTTTTTTTACACTACTTTTGCAAACTCCACCCTTTTTGCTTTATAATTTTTATTTCATTATATTTAATTTTTGCGTAATGTATATATTTTTTCCACTTCCCCGCCCCCGCTCGCGTTATACAGTGGCTGGAGCTGGGCTCATTAAAAGCCTCTGGCGTCCATTGGTAGTTGCCTTTGGCTCAGGAGGAGTTGCCAATCCCTCAGCCAATAGGAAACGAGATGCAAGAGTATGTGTATGTATGGCAATAGAGAGTTTAGGCGGCTGGCGTCAACGGAGGGTGAGGCAACCCTAAAACAACCTCAGTCCTCACAGTCGTTGTTGTTGTCATCGTCGTCGTCTTCAACCCGACATCCTTTTTATTGTTGTTGTCTTCCAACGGAATAGCAAACCCACTGTTGTTGGATTATCCTTTTCTTCACGGGAAAAACGACAAAGAGGAGTTTTTTTATTTAATTCTCTCAGTGATAGCGTTGGATTGTTTTGAAATTCGTGAAGTGTTTTGTTCGAATGATGATGATGATCATGAGTGCTTTGGCCAACGTTAAAAACGACCATCTGGTATCCTTACAACTACTACTACTAGTATTACGACGTCAACATTGGTTATATGTACATCGAAACGGTTAAGGTACTTATTGCTTCTTTTTTTTTTGTTTGTGTGTTTTTCATGTGTTTGTGTGACATCATATTATATGTGTGACATAAACTAATAACTTCGAAGTGAGATGTTTGTAAAATGACTAAAAATGTCGTTAGCCAAAAAAAAAAGATTTGTCTTAAACTTGAAGATTTTTGATTTTTAATTATTATTATTTTTTTCAATTGCAAAAAAAAAAAATCATATTTTAAAAAGAATTTTATATATTTTTTAAATGTATAACTAAAGTCATAGTATAGTTGTGACCCGAGGCTGATCCTCAGCGTTGGATGGCGCTGTCGTCCAGAGTCAAGTTTTGGAGACGAAAATATTTTGCTGGTTTCTCGGGAGCGAGGTATGGAGTTCCTACTGTACATTCACAAGGTAGGAACTTCATACCGTGCTCTTGGTGGAACACGACTTAACACCGTTATTCGTATTCGTCATTAAACCCTGCTATAAATATAATAACATCCTCCCCCCTTCATCCTTTAAAACAACATTGACACTTATGGGCTTCTTCTTCTTCGACGACAAAAATATCAAAAAAGCTACGAGTGGAAATCGATCAATAGAACCGACATGGAGATGTTGTTTTGTTTATACCATCCCTATGGGGGTTCTTTTTCTGCTAATTGATAATGAATACTGCCAATAACTGATGACTGATGCCAAATTTTGGAGTGGATAATTTTTTTGTGGAAATGTCCGATGAATTAAAATAACGAGTGTTGATGATGATACGATTTTGACCGCCGCCATGATGGCACCATCACCTGCATTGAATTTTATTTTTTTTTTGGAATGTTATATAATTTTGTTCACATCGTTTCGATGTCCTCTTTTTTTTTTTTTCGTAAAATGACATTGTGAATAATAGTGTGCTTGTGAAAAAAACTTTGGTTAAAGAAAAGTAGATTGGGGGGGGGGGGGTAC
>JAQIWH010007042.1:0-11991 GCA_034695005.1 Cryptops parisi
TTTTCTCTTTCCTATTTTCTTATTTTTTCTTCTTTAAACTTGAGAAAGCCTCTAGTTAAGAGGCGAAACGTCGTTTTGAAAAAATTTTAAGCTACCCAGTCGGCAACTTAAGGTAAGGTTATTTTTTAATTTTTCCTTAATTAATTCATTATGTACTTGGAAAGTTATTTTACAACTTTTTTTGAGGTTACATTTTTTTTCCTGCGGCCATTACAAAATAATTATAAAAGTCATAGCCCCAACTATCGTTGAAATTAGTAGATTGGCTTCAGGAATCAGAAACAATCGCCATACAGCTAACTTTGTGACTAAATTGTTTAATGACAATGCTGAGACGAGAGCCTGCAGAAAATTACATAACAGTTATGTCTCGATTACGGCGTCCCTTTTGACATAGGTATTTCAAAATTTTATGGGACAGGAATTCTAAGTCGAGTTTCCAAGTTTCGTCCCAGTCGGACAAGCTGTTCCTGAGTAATCAACATAAGAACAGTTTAAGTTTTCAAAATGTAAAAAGAAAAATAAAATGCGTTTATACATATCAAGGGGAGGCAGTAGTTATGATCTACGTGAACGACATTGCAATTTTTGCTAAGAATGCACAAACCATGAACACCACCATTGAGATAATTTCATTTTTAAGTAAAAGACTTGGGTAAAATTACCTATTTTTTGAGAATACAGGTTCACAAGGATCAGAATGGAAATTAATCAAGAGCAATACATCGGAAATTTGGTCACAGTTAAACAAGAACAGCATCAACACCAGTAGATCCACGAATTCAAAATCATGATGACAAATACTTCCAGAATGCTACACCATTCAAACAGCAATTGGATCGTTAATGTACTTAGCGACTAAGAGTAGATAGACCAGATATTCTACTGCATTTTCAGTCATTGATTTAACTATCACAATTTATCACAAAACAATTCCAACTACGAATTGATCGCGAAAGTGCTAAGATAGAAACATATTCAGATGCTGATTGAGCAGGAAGCCTAGTAAATAGACATTCATTTGGACTTAGGGTTACTTGTTACTCTTGGAAAGAATCCAATCATATGGCGTGCAATAAAACAGAAATGGATAGCATTGTCTACAATGAAAAGTGAGTACATTGCATTACCTGAAACTACGAAAAAGTCATCTGGCTTAGCAGCTTAATGGAGGAAGAATTGCAACTTTCCAACATGTATAAGTTAAACAGTGTTCGATCAAACAAACATCGACCAGTACAGTGAAATGTGATAACTAGACCTCGGATTTGTATGAAGTTACATGTTTGTTTTTGTTTTTTGTTTATAGGCAGCTCCTTCAAACTTATTGAAGATGATATTCATTGTTGCGCAAGTGCACTGGTTGAATTTTAGTTTGCATATTTCAGGTGTTAATGCATATTTTTCTGCATATTTCAGCATTTGATTTTGTCTATTGTTGGCTAAACATGGCCCCTTTGATTTTGGTGTCCTATGTTTTGCTCTGTTCATTTAAATGTTGTTTGTATATATAGCATTTTTTCAATCATGTCTCTTTTTCATTTTGTTTTATTTTGTGTTTTCTTTGTACTTGGTGCTATTGATCGTTTCGATCGAAAATAATTAAAATAAATAAAATAAATAAATAATCAGGTATCCAAATTGAACGTCCAAATTCATTTTTCCGTGAGAGTTAATAATAATAATAATAATAATGAAATGCCAGTACCTGTGGCTGCAATGTTTCTTCCAACAAGTAGGCCTACAGTAAAACACTTTTATCTCAGATAAACCCAGTGACTCAGCATCCGCGGTTTTAATTATCCGCGGTTGACTTTGGTCTTATATGGCAAAGAATTTTAAATTTCAAATTTGTGGTGAAATCTCGTGGCTGTCTTTTGTATTTGAAGTAATGGCTCCCAAATGAAATAAAAGTGTTGCTGGCAATTCAGATACGCCAAAGAGCATAGTTTAATATTGCATTGGTTTATTTCATTATTATTAGTTATTATTGTTATTCTGTTACTCTGAAATTTCAGTGAAAGTAGGAGATGTTTTTAAATTTAATTTGTTTCTCTTATTGTTTTTAACATTCAATTCAGGGTACAGGATCCAAAATATGTATTTTAAATTTTATTTTTCAACAATGTAAGACTACCAATCTTAGCTTTTCTTTGTCTTTCTAACGTGTCTTTTCTTTGTTTTTCTTCCTTTGTTTTGACAACGTGCAGTCTATTTCTGCTTATTATATCAATGGAACACGCTATTCCAGATGAATGCCGTTGGGCAAAATCTCTGAATTCTTTTGGAATAACTTATCTGTTAATAAATTTAATTGCATTGCAAACGGCAAATTATCTCATTAATATTGCTGCTGTTTTTATGTTTCTTAAAAATTGCTTGTTATATTATGTATTTTTCGCTCACTGTTGCGACTTTATTTTATTTTTAACGAATCGTTATTTATTCCTTTTGATTTACAATTTATTTCTTATTCGCATCATCTTGTTTCATTACGATTTTTTGTAATCTTTCTGAATGACAAGAGAGCCAGTGCACTTGTTAAAGGTTTTGTCGTCAGTGCTCCTTTTCATACTCTTCTTTATATTAGTTTCACTTGTGAGTGAGTTATGAGTTTGTACACATGAAAACAAAACGACTCGTTGGATTTTGATGTCTGTGGATTCGTCTTAGTCTATCAAGTGGCACGAGGTATATAGCGTCATTGAAAAACCAATATGGCAGACGCTATATGCTATATATGCATTAGTTTTTAGACCATCCTACAGGCTAACTGATTCGATGGATTTTGACGAGAGGTGTTCATGGATTCATCTTAGTCTTACGGATATGGCGGATGCTATATGCCAGTATATAAAGAATATGCTTAAAAATCATTTTAATGTAATTGTTCACGTGTTAGTCACAATCATCCCACATTTATCATTATAGCTTTTTTACATCTATCCTGTAATTTGTGTTTTTCACATTGAATAAACCATTTATTTATTCTAAATTAAAAACAAATTTTAACCAAATTTAGCTTGTTTTTTTTTTTTAGTAAAAATGCACCATAGTTGGATAAAATGGATAATAAAAACCTTTTTGAGTTGCTTTTTAATAATGTGAAAGAAAATTTAAAAAAAAAAATTATAATAAAAACAAATGAAATGATGACTTTTGGAACTCTTTGTAGAAACAGTAGGTTTTAGTTTAGATTTTAAATAACACTTTTTATGACAACATTTTCAATATAAATGACAACCCTTCACTTGAAAGGTTCCGAAGATTGTGGCCAAACCTTAGTTCGACGCTACTATCTTTCATTCATTCACAATGACAATATCACGAAGGTATTGTCAATAACATAAATATCCTTGAACAACTAAAAACTAGATGAGTACTTAAACCAAGGTATTCGTAAGTATAACTAAACAAACTGGCATCACAAACTAACCTCTTTTTGACTGTTCTAAAATTATGGTGACATTAAAGCTCTTAAAGAGAGATCAAGCGGTGGTTGGCGGAAATAATTATACGCTCGTAACACAACGACTACGTATTTAACCGAGACACATTCTCTAACTGCACTGAAACATAAATCGACGATTTAAATTTTTTTATTCATCCCTTTAATTTGATCCTTCTTTTATTGACGGGTTTACTTCTAGATTAACAGCCATCTTCCCGTGTTTCATTACGGGTTATCTACTAACTAGTAATATTGTATCAGCTAAATTGCGTACTAGTGAATATCGAAGCTTAGGGATTTACCGTACGAAGCTTATGTTTACGGTAAAACCTCTATATTCCACATTAATCTGTTCCAGAAAAACCGACAATTACTGAATCTGACGAATATAGAAACGTGTACATAGCAACTACGTGTAGTTTGTAAATTCACTCCAGGCTTGTTATCCAAGCTTTACTGTTAGCACTCTACATCATATTTAGTTCACTTTTTATATTTTATGATATTGTTTTTTTTAAAAACTGACTTAAAAACCTGACCTGACTTTGACTTTTGGTGACGAATATTGGACTTTTGGACGCATATCGGAGCATTATTTTGCCGAAAAAATGTGACGAATATTGGATTTGGCTAATATAGAGGACTGACGAATATAGAGGTTTCACTGTATTTGTATTCATGATTATTGAAAATTATGTTTCGTGTGATTTTTGTACCCATGATTAACGCAAAGTACATCAGTTGCATATAATTTAATATTGACAGTCATGTTATATTGGTTTGTGATGACGACTGATGACAAAATTTATGCCATTTCATTAAAGGCACATTTTATATTACAGGATGTTGACTACTGTACAATACACAATTCGAGCATCATGAATCACGTTGCCTCAACTATAACGATGCATTTCGACCATGCTTTGAGATGCAAGTTGAGCCTGTCTCGGAAGCATACTTGGATTTTGAAGAACAATTCCCTGATGATCGTCATCGAACCACGTACTTCTTGTCTTCATTTGTTACTACCTTCACGTCTAGCACCGAAAAGTCCTACGCAAACAACTCAACCTTTCCTGTAAGTACAGCACTTCAATTATATTTTTTATCCTCAAATCTCGTTGCATGGTATGCATTTTTTTTGGCTTGTTTAAGTTTATTCTTCTGCGTCGAGGGCCAAAGATTAAAAGTAGCGTACCACCTGCGTCTCTTCTTCTTTTTTTGCGGTTGTCCGCCAATGAATGTCTTGGCAATGTCTCACGAGAACTGTAACCCGAGTGGTGTAGCACACACGGGTCAATCGATAGGTTTACAAGTACTCGTGAAGGTTGCATTTGCAAAAACCAAAGACCGGTGCGAATTAATGACTTGTCTAGCATATAAAGGGTGGATGTGGCCGTTTTTCATTTTCCTATTAAACTTGCATAAAAGAACTACAGTAAGAAACACCGTCGTCAATGGTACGTGTGGAGTTGTCTTCTTCACTTGGCGCATTGATTCAAGAAAAACGTATTTTTTGTTGAGGCCGATTTTTGTTATACATTTTTTGTCCGTTGTATAATGTGTATAACGTCTGTGGTTAATCTTTATACACGTGTATTGGAAGTTTAATTCAAACCGTCTAACTCAAATCAGGATCACGTTAAGTTTATTAATGGAATGTTAGCAAGGGTTCTGTGTTAGCTGAACGTTACATGTTCTGTTTTAATTAGGTACGGTGCATTATCCAAATTGTAATTCACAAGCACTAAGTCATTATCTCTTAACAAAATTTATTACATTAAAAAATTAGTTGGTGTGCGCCTACAAAACCAAATGCTTACATACATACGAAATGATATGCCCTCGATTTATGTTAGTTCTTTAGGCCTATACGTGATATCGCCATTTTACGAAGAGAAGAATCTTCTCATACGTTCGTAATGTGCGAACAAATTTTTCTATAATAAGATTTTTGTGCGATGTCACAAAAGTGACAATTCTTGCATTGAAGGTTTGCCACTTTAAGGGCAAACGATTTTCTATTTTTTATACAAGAAACTTTCAGTAGTATTATACATTTTTAACGTGGTACACAAGTGATTGAACGTTGAAGGTCTGTCATTTGATGGGAATTTCGGAATAAGCGATTTTTTTGTGCAATCAAATTTCATTATGTGTTTTTGTGAAGTGACGCACAAGTGGCTGAAGTTTTGTTATTTATTTATTTATTTGATTAAAAACTCCATACACTAGGAAAAAGTTCCAAAACAAAAACGACAAAATACAAAAGATATAAACGAAAAAATAAACACAAATGACATGAAAACATTACAGTGATATCATTGATGATCCGTTATTTTAGCTTTATGCGAAGTTTGCGTAACTATCACATAAATCGAGGACCTTACGTATTTGTTTACGATTGTTTTATTGTTATCGTGTATACTGTACACTGTCAAGTTGCGGTAACTTGATAATCTCAGTTCCAGATAGGTTATTGCAAGATAGGCTACTTCAGGTCGCTAGCAATGTTTTAAATTTCAGAGTATCGGTTGCTTGTTTGTTTTTTGATTTTCTTTATAATAAGCAGTGTCAATTTACAATTTCGGAAGGTTTATTAGTATTAGAAAATTTGGTTACTCTGTTTTTCTGTAATTTTTTTTCTGGAGGTTGATGCAAGATTACGTGGTTGTTGTTATATTTTCTCATTAGATCACTGCTCCCTTTTGTTCATTACTTGGGAAGGGGGTAGAAAACAAGCCTTAAAACTAAGCCGATCCAATTATGTAGTCGAAAATATGGACGAGATTATTCGCTAGCATGACAAAGTTTCTTGTTTCGTTTTCACGAAAAATTGATATAATCAGGACCAATTTTTGTCAACGTAAAAACGTTTACTTTTTTTATTTTTGCATAATTAATCAGCTAAGAAAGAAATACGAAAAAACCAATATTGCTTATGAATATGGTTGTGTTTTTTTTTTTTATATTATAAACCAAAGCTAATTTTGTTTCGTGATGATGATGTTGATGATGTAGTAGACGAAGATGACGGTGAAAGATTGCCATCCGACCCGCATCTTTCGTTAATGATGATCTTCCGATAACCGATTATCAACGTAGTTTGCCTCCAAATTCGTGGGGAAAAGAAGCTCGAATTTCAGTGCTCTAAAGTAAACGAGATTTCCACCTGACTGAACCTTGGGGCAACCTATAAAGTACCAAGTAACGTGATGCTTTTGTTCTACGTTCCCTTTGGTTTCAGTATACAACTGTCGCACAAAGTAATTAACTCAGAGATTGAACGACTACGACGTAGTTTGAGTTGGGCTGATATTTTTGTCAAACTGTGGTTATTAATATACTCTAACCTTGTCTCGAATGTGTTTTTGTTTGTTGTTTCTGGACGAAAAAAGTGGGTTAATTCGACAAGGAAAATATTTTTCATAAAGGTGTTATTTGTCATAATCGGACGCCAGACCTCTATGACTGTTTTATTTTTTCGTGTATTTCAAATTGATCGGGTTTGCTGATGGAAAATGCGACAAATCGATTCAGTTTCAAACATGACATTCATCATTTGGGTTGAGTAAATTATGTCACCTTGGTTTGTCTCTATCCATCACTTTCATTCAGACTGATAGGTTTTATTTTTATACTCTTGATATTAGCTTTACTTGTGAGTGATTGAGCTGGGAATTGAACGTATACTTCCGTCTACAATCGTTTATGAAAATATACTGTATAATATAATGTACCAAAAGAACGCATAAAACGAGAACCGTATAGGTTCTTTTCATAAATAAAAATATCGCATTTCTGTAAAAAGAATTCTGTAAAAAAAAGTTTTCTGTAAAAAAAATTGCATATAAATGAATAAATCGAAAGTTGCAAAAATCAAAAATTAGGTTTCTCAAAACTCGCACAAATCAAGTATTGAATTACTCAACGATCGCATAAATTTAATTTACCATAAATCTAAATTTGAATTTTTCTTAAATCGAAACTCGCAGAAATTAAAATTGGAATTTCTCAAAACATGCATAATTTTTTTTTAAACATGTTAATTTTGTGAATTATTTGTTTTGTTTGTCTGTAATAGACCCAAGGTCTGTATAATAAAAAATAATAAATAAATAAATAAATTGAATATCGAAATTATTGAGAGATTGCGCAGACTTTAATTCAGATAAATCGAATTTCGTCTAAATCGAAACATGCAGAAATCAAACATGGATTTTTTGCATTATGTATTTACTTACAGTACATATCTGCATATAACAGTAGACTATACTTTCATAAAGAGTATGCTTAAAAAGCATTTTTAATGTACAAGAAATAAATAACATATTTATTTTTTGTGAAATATTTCTTGCAAGTACAAGTAGTCATGACGCTAATTATCATAAAGTTCAGTCTTAATTTTCAATACTTCTATATACTAAGTGTTGTAAGGTGGTTTAAGCTTAGTTGTTAACACAGAACGATGCGTTACTAAAGGTTGACTATCATGAGCTTTTTTGTTATTTCTTTTTGGGAAGTTACGTGACATTTGCCATTTACGATGGATCTTGAATCGCTTGTTATACCCTAATAATTCTGTCGTCCAAAGAGGTCCAGAAAAGGTTATGATGGTCGTAAGGTTCGAAAATACTTCAGTTTTTATCTCCGATGAAACTAACCCAAGATCAAAGAAAGATGGGTCATGTTGTAGAAATAAAATGACATCTTCGACCCATAACATGCTTGGTTTCGTCTTTATTGCGTTGTGTGTTTGTTCTGGGTTGTGTTTGGTCTTTGTTTCGACGATTTTTTTATTCCTTTTCGTTAGAAAGAAGCGATAATATTTAGATTAACATTTTAATCGAAACGAGTACAGGAGACGAGCCATTCTTTGCTTCAGGACGATATTTGGTGTAAGCTTGTTCACAACTTATACAAACTATGACGCCGGGTTTAATTAAATGAATAGGTAGTTCGCTAAAAGAACTGTTGAAGTTCACATCTTTTTTACATGAGAACAAAGCAAATTGGTTAAGTTAGATTAGTTTTAAGTCATTACAAAAATTCGTAAAAACAAATATGAATCTCACTCAAATAAATTACACTTTAAAACTGAGCCTCGTAAGCCTATATCTTGGTGGAAAAATGACGTGACAGTTTGAATTTTAAACAAATCATTATCATTCTTAAATTACAAACTACTTTCACTTGTATAGTCTTTAATTTATGCTAGTGTTACATTTTGACATACCTCGCATAAATTGAAAATCAATGGATTTATGGATATTCCCACAAAGTAGCAAAAATGCAGCAACACATTCTTCGTCACATGATTGTCACATGAGTGGTGTCACACTTGGACACCAACGCAGAAATTCGCATATTAATGAAATGTTTTCGCATATAACGATCATGTGGAGGATGTTTTCATATATGAGCGAAATTGCATGTTAGGAACTTTTATATATCGAGGACTTTCTTTCTGTTTTTGTAATTGTAAATAACTAAAATGAACTATAAATGATTCAATGGCTCATTAAAGGACATTGTGTGTATGTAGATTACATATTGACTATGTACTTAGAGTATATACACTTACACTATATACAGTATAGTGGTAGCAATTGGTATTTGTATAGTCTATATAAACTGTTTTGTTCGTCACTCAACTAACATTAAAGTTCGTACTATTCGTAGCGTCATTTTTGTTTTAAAGGATAACGTCCACTTGGACATGTTTCAACTAAGATTTATAGCTGCAAAAAATGTGTGCGACAGTTTACAACATGAATCAAAGTGAAAAGCAACAAACGATTTGCCGAATCATGTGTTTTCACGTAAGTTTGGAATCGTGTTGTGTTTTGTTGAATCGATTATCAATATACTGGCAGCAAAAATTGTCGTCATCGATCTCTCCGCGTAACTGATCTTCCGAAACTGTATGAGAAAACGTCTTTTCAGGTTGGAATAATTAATATCTCGCCTGTTTGCGAATTAATCGATTATTGAAAATCGAATAATAACAGACTAGAAACTGTTTAAACATCTCGTTGACTTTAAAGAGTGTTCCAGTGTTTGTTGGTTCTTAATCGACTGATGCTCGAAAAACTAGGTTGATGACGTCAGCTATTTATTTTACCCGCTGAAAATGATGTTACATATTTTAGAATGGAACGTGCGATGAATTTTCGTTTTGTTAACGGATGGATAGCAATTGAATTTTCGATAAAAACAAAAATATATTGCGTGCAAATAATGTTGTAGTGATTAGAATGTCGAGTAATACTTGTTTTTTTCTTTAAAAAAATCATATTGATTTTAAAAGCACGAAAACCTTTATAAACTGAGATTTTAGCGAAATTTTAAAAGTGTATTTTAAGGAGTTTATTTTTTACTTGTGATTGTAATAGATTTTGTAAGTTAGATATAAAAATTCATTTAGCCTCAAAGAAAAGTTTTTTTTAGGAAATAAATCTGTACGACTGGCGTTTATTGATTTTAATATCTCGATTGGTTTTTATTTTGTTTTTGTTTGTTTGTTTGTTTGTTTTTATTTGGAATTTGGTTTTGTTTTTATTTTGTTTGTTGTTTGTTTAATTTTTTTGGAGACGTCAAAATTTTTCAAATCACAACAAATCAAAACACAATAAAGTTGTCATTATAGTAAACTAAAGTGAGCTTCATACTGGTAGTCATGCGAGTTTCATACATCGGTTTTGCTATTTATTTTGTTACATCCTATTTGCTATGTTTTTCTATAATTATGTGACGAGACAAATCGTTTCAGATGCTCGATATAGGCGAGAAAATTTCGTTATCATACAGGGTAATTCAGAATAACTATTCCTAATTTACAGAGGTGATGGTGGACATGTAATGTAATGAATGCTCATGCATTGTTTGTATGCATGTATGCATTTTTAGACCCTTTGGTCGATAGCACCAAATCTGGCACAGTTACTGTTAGGTCTCATCGGAATTAAGTACGAACACCTATGAATGAAATGAACAATCACTTTTGCACCTGCCCATTTTTTGCTACAAAGTGTACGCCACATCGCAAAATTTTCTTGCTGGAATTGGCTATACTTTTCTTCAGTTATCACGGAACGTAATCCTCGAATGAATCGAGAAGTACCTGAAGTTCCAACCACATCATTAGTAACTTTTCAGCGGGTTTTAAGTTGTATGTATAGTAAGTAAACTAAGCATTACTTTATAGATTTATTTTCATGTATCTTCTCTTCAAGGAAAATCTTGATTTGAGGAAATAATGATGTAAATCTATCCTGTCTTCAAATAAAACCTGAAAAATCGTTGAAGTTTTAGCCGTTTGTTTACAAAAGACTTTTTTTTATGGATTAAGGGTGTTTTGGTGGTTGTTTACGTCTGGTGTGTGCTTAGGTGTTTTGATCGATATTGATGGACTGTACATGTACATGTACAATGATATCGTCCTACTTTATACACCATTGGATTCAGTATGGAAAACGGATCCTGAACATTTTCAATGAAGAGTGATATTGCAAATGCCAGAATTAAAATGAAAAAATGTCTCTAAGAAATGTTTTGTCATAAAAAATCAAAATGTTTTGAAAAAAAAAATATGAAAAAATTTAACACGTTTTCAAGACACTACAAGAGCAATCGCATAAAATTGAATTGGATGTGTGGAAAAAAAGTTACGATTTTTAAATGGATTTTTGATGTCAAGATTGCATTACTTTTCACATCTTTCGAGATTAAAGACTACATCGTAACACAATCTTTTTCATAGGTATTGATTTTTTTTCTTCAAATTTTCAATTTTGTTTATTATTTACAACACCGTTGCTGAAAAACGAAAAAAAAAAACAAACAAACATGTCTATGAGAAATATGTGGTTTGTTAATCTTATTAAAATTTAAGTGCGTTTCGCACATCACTTTGCGCGTTGAATCGACGTTGTTTGAATGAAGTGTTTCATTCATGTGTGGAAAAACAACGCGTGTTCGTAATCCTGATTGAAAGCTCGGGGGCATTTATGTTTGTTTGTATTTTTAATAATTTTTTTTTTCACTTTGCAATAACCCTGTTTAAGCACATTCACTTTATTCCCCCGATTTCATCCCACTCACCATTTTTTGTGATGTTTTGTTTGGTAAAGAGTTATTTTTAGTTGTTTTGTCTCGAAAATGTGCCGATTAGAGCGTAGGGGATTCGCAAAAAAAACAAAATACACGTACAATTAAATTGAAATGGAAATCGTTTTAAGGTGTGTAGAAATACCTAGAATGTAGACTTTGTTTTATTTATTATTTATTTTTATTTTCAATCTCACATCTCAAAGAGACAAACGATAAAAAAAGAGAAAGGTCCCATAGATACTATATACAAAAAACAAGACAATTTTGTTCTTGTGTTGTTTCTTTTTTGCTTATTTTTTTTTTGTTTTTTAACTTTTTTCCCGAAGGAAGAAACAAACAAAGGTAAAAACAAAGAGTATGATTGACAAAATTCACAAAAAAAAAACAAATTGTGATTTGAACTAATAATTACTGTAATTTACAAAAGA
>JAQIWH010007043.1:0-11990 GCA_034695005.1 Cryptops parisi
TATAACAATCTTGCTTTCAGTAAAGAATTTTTTTACAAGCGCGTGCTTCCTTACCAGCGCCATCGTGTGTGTAAATTCCGAAATAAAAAACAAATACTCTAACTGTAACGAATATTGTGCAGCAATATGAGCTAAATGAATAAATCACTTTCCCGTCATTTTTGACGGGCTGTTTACCAGTTCATAATTAAAATACTACCTTTTCGAGCTACTACAGTTGGAAGGTATTCCTGAAAATTTTAAATCTTGAACTGTCGGTCACAACAGTGTTGCCAACGTTTAACCTTTGCAGTCTAATATTAAACCGTGGACTTGCATAACACAGTCAGTTTTGCAAAACATAAACAACCAAACTGGTTACATACAAAGTCAGGCCATTATATTAAACTATATAGGGTAATTCTTTACAAGAATTTAAACTTTCCCGTATTACCTTTTCGCGGTGCTTAGTGAGCTGTACAAAATACTCGAGCAGTCGGTTATATGAATTATAAGGCGCTATTCCTATATTTCGAATTAATTTCCACCTCAGTTTGAAACATAAATCCATTTTCGTTGTTCCAAGTTGGTGGGAAATAATATGTATACAAACATTTTACTACCTCTTGCTACAATGGCTTTGAAAACACACACAAACTTGTTTTATTTTATCTCATTTCATCTCCAACACCACTTTGGTTAAGAATCATCCTACTCTTTACGACGAACATGAGCTTTTGATTCTTGATATTAACTAAATAGGGTATCAGTAGTTAAAGTTTCGAGTTGTAAAGGTTATGTGCCAAATCTTTTACACAAACACCCATTTCAAGTTGACTCATGAGAAATGGACATGTGCGTGGAAAGCCTCTCCACCCTGCTGCTTTCTGCTAGCCATCCACAAAGATGATGTTAGCATGGCAACAACAACGCACACACACACACACCACCGTTCAAGATTTATGATGGGCGAGGCCGATAGTGCATAACAAAGGTTTGCTGCTGCTGCTGCTCATGGAGAACTTGAATGTACTTTTCCTAATCCCCTACTTCTGAAAAGACCGTTGTGCAAAAATGGTCTTTCATGCTTAAAATAGTCTTCTTGTGTTCCGAAATCAGCATTGTTTTCGCTTAGCAACCTCTCTACATCTTGTTGAGCTTTGTTCACCGTTTAGTATAGAGCACAGTGAGCATTGACATGCAAGTGTTATGCTGATTATCGAATAGTGTTGCTGGTTCCTCTGTTTCTCTGTCGGTGCTTTATTTGGCCGCTTCAATGGATGCTCAAACAACAACAAATTTGAACTAGAATCTTACACAACTGCAGCTTTACTTACTAAGTTTCATTAACAGTTTGCGGTCTGTATTATAGTTTGTAGAAAGCGTTCCATTCGTACTCTATTTGTCAGAACTATGAAGTCGGGTTTATAAAATGTTCGGCTCCAACTATGACTCTTCAATTTATAGTACTACCGACTCCTGTGTAATTAGACTTTATTTGTTCCCCGAATTCCAATTGTCAGGTTTGTAATTTTTGTAGTTTGTAAATTCTAATTGTCAGGATCAAGTTTTGTAATCTTTTTGCGTTACGGTATATTCATTCCTACTATAAAGATTTCTTACTTACTAAACTATCCGACCATTCTGATGACGTTATTAGACTTTTACTGCATTTTGTGGGTATATTTACTACCCAAGATATCGAACAACTACTGTACCTATGCCCAGTCATGTGTAATCATGCGTGGCATAAGGATGTGAAATCTTTTAAGTCAGAATGATTACTGTAGCACAAGAGCGTTGAGGGGTTTTAAGAACCTCCTAACAAGTGAATTACTCGCCGATGATGAATTATGATATTTAGGTGTATTTTTTTTGCCTTTTTTTTATATGTTCCTAGCACTATTGTAAGCTCTAATGCGTTCTGGGGGCTGATTCTTGGAATCCCGTGTCATAATCTTTGTTGACTTAAATGGTGTTTTTCTGTTTGCTTATTGTAATTTATATTTGTTCCAAATGAAATGCTGTAGTAAAATAAATCAAATCGCAATTACAATTACAATTTTAAATTTAAATTTAAAATTCAAGGTTTAAATTCAAATCTAATAAAAAACAAGATATTTAATTTTATAATATGTTGTGGCTCATGTAATCAGGGTAATACTGTAATTGTGTTTAATACTGTAATTGTGCTTATACAGAGTAGTACTGTTTGTTTTAAAATGTGCAAATTGAAACAAAAAACAACACTTATCATACAGCGATTACCAAGTCATTGCAATGTCGATTCTGCCGTACAGTACTGTAATCCATTCGGTGCAATTAAAGCATTCTCACGGTACTACTGAACAAGTTACTTTTAGTCAAGAGTAGGAGTCGGCTTCGGTATATTTTTACCGACTCCGACTCTATTGAGCCAATAATTGCTTTCGACTCTACGACTTCGACTCCACAGCCTGGTATTGTATAGAACTCTGAAAACCTAATATCTTAACGAATTTCTTCTGGGGAAAACCAGAGTCGGTGAAAATTCATTCTATGTGAATTGAAATGGAAATTAACCCTTGGAGCCTCAATAGCATTCATCTTTAAAAGCTCTTTTGCGACTCACCGATTCAGTACACAAGAATTGCATTAGCATGAAGTTGTTTGCCTTGGAGCCTTCTTTTACATTTGGTATGAAATAAAATTTCTTCTTGCTTAACATTATCAAGATAACGCTTTGCAAGATATCGTTGTGTATTACTGATTTGTATCACTGTTTTAATGTTGAATAAGTTGCTCAAATATCGTTCAGTTTCATCTTTGTTTATGGAGCCTGTTAACGGTTTTTTTCAAAAACGTTCAACAAATAGAGGCAGAATCCCGAAATCATGCACCATAGAAATCGTTACAGTACAAAAAAACCAATAAAAACAACCAGTGATGCTGTAATAGTGGTGATAATAAATTATAGATGACCAGATTTATTTATTGCATTGAATATTCTAACGACCATTTCTGAGGAATCGAACTCTGCTTCAAGGACTTAGTGTATCCACATTCTCAACTTAACTCAGAAACTTTATCAAATTCCGGATACTTAGTTAGAACTTTAATTTGTGCAGATTTAATCTTCAACATTAGATTTGTAACATTCGCGAACTTCCAACTGTCTACTAAGTCTTTCCATGACTATTTTTGGTGTACGTGTTTTAAAAATGATTTTACTATGAAAAGATGTTACGTTTCCCTCGAGGCCTATTGCAAAAAGAAAAAAGAGAAGTGGCAAGCAGGTCAGTCAGTTTGTCTGGGTGTCCTATTCCCATGCAGTCGCTACAGCAGCATCGAATCAAGTATTAAAGAGTCAAGTCATGCACTCTGCCGATTCCAATTTGCCAGCAGAGAGCACATCACAGTTCTTCACACAGCTCAATATGTTGTATAGTCCAGGGATTTCCAACTGCCATTGGTCTATTTTTTACGTCATTTGGTGACTGCCCCCAAGAGTTCTGTTTCCATCAAGAGGACGCTTGAGAATTTTTTTTATACAATATTGGAAAAAGGTACTAGGAAAATGTGTGCGCGTGAGTGTCAACGAGCTTCTAGGCTTTTTCTTCAGGCTAGCGAAGGAGTTGCTACAAGCAAGGACAATCAATGTGGTTCACAAAATGTTGTTCGTAAATTCGCCGTTCTGAGGTGCAAAATACATTGACGTTTATTTTGTAGTAGTTTGCAGCTTTAAGAAAATGTCATTACTTTGATAAAGAACAGCGCATTTGGAATGGAAATGGCACTGTTCTAGTAAACGGTTATACATTTATTGGCAAAACTGTCAATAATCAGAGATCTGAAAGACTAAACAAGCATTGCTAATTCATATTAATGAAATGATGCGTATTTGATGCGAGTTAATTGACATGCTAATTCTTATAATTTGTAAAGCAGATGTTTTAAACTCTTCTTGGAATTAAACGAACGTTTTTAAATTCCTGTAGAATGAGCACGTATGGATTTTCTTGGTAGTACTGCATATAGTTTATCCAAATTGGAGTAACTTTCTTTACAATTAAGTGCTCTTTATAGCTGTATTCAGTTTGGGATTTGGCACAACGAGAGAAGGTTTTCTCAGGGTTCTCCCGTTTCTTCTTGCATCACAAAACTCTATTCCATCATAATCATCGTCATTGCAGTATTTTCCGAATTAAAGTCTGAAAGACGAACGGCAATTTGTGTCCTCGTTAAAGCTTAAGTAAGTTACTTATTGTTGAATCAACGCAATACTCACGAGGATTGCGTGAACACCGTTAAATGAAAAACACTGGTCCAGTAGATGTCATGTTCCCAGGTGAATAGGCTAGCATCCGAAATTTGTTTCGTTGTTTCGTTATTGTTTTTAGTGGTGATGTAGGGGGTAGATTACGCTCGCATTATAGTTAATGGTTTTTTCTAGGGCAGTGAAACTGTAAGGGCCATTGCTAGTGACAAGTTTTTTTCGAGATAGTGTACATGTTTTCAGTGTAAAAGACTATATGGTATATAGAGTGTCAAGAGCAAAAAAGGACATACGAAGAATGAGAGTGTTTTATTACCGTTGTCAAGTAAACTTTTCCCGATGATTCTTTCAGGACTTTCAGCTAATGGTAGCTTTTAGAGAGCTTTCGAGAAAGTCTTGACAGCGAGCATGCTTTATTTGTTAGCTAGCCTTGGAAGTTCACACATCGTACGAAATCGAGACCGTTACATAAAATAGCGAGGAAAAGTTTGCATTTTATTTCATGCCATTCATAGACTCCAGACGTGTAGATCGAGCAGTAGTTGATGGCGTTTCCTAGACAGATTCATTGGAGCAGGAGGCTGAGGTCTGACACTCTTTGGCAGTCGTTTCCTGAAATTAGGCTCAAGAGCGTGAAGCGTGGCTGGCAACAGAAGAGACGTTGCCTTGGTAGCAATGCCTAGCTGCCTTAGTTCAGTCTTCCAAGACTCAAGAGACTCGATGGTGCCACTGGAGAAAAGAGAACGAAAAGCAGATAAATAGAGCCCAGGGAGAGAGTGTGAAAAAGAAGAGGATGACAAAGAAAGAAAGTCCACAAATGCTTTAGTCGTGTGATTGCAGGGCAGGTTGCATAATGCTAAAGTTAATGGAAATTTGGGTAATGTGAGAGAGCACCCTCTCAGCTGCGATTTTCGAGAAAATGGGAAAAGGAGAACGAATGGTGTAGACATCGCTCTGTGCAACATGATATTGTAATTGACATTTGCCACATTCAAAGTGAGACTTGAAAATGTTGACGCGAGAAAGTTTTCAACGTTTTATGTATGCGCATCATCTATCTTGGCACTGTCGCGGAACATTTTATACAGCAGGCCATAAATTTTATGATTTTTGTCAGCATTGAAATAAAGCTTCTTTTTATTTTTGATAGCTTAATATGGTGATTTACTACAAAAAATGTCAAAGTGCTTTAATTATTTATGTAAATTTAAAAGAGTTTTAGCCATTTGAACGCTAAATAAGTTACTTTTCTACAATACTAAATCTCATTGGGTATTTTTATTTGTGTGAAAGGTTGGCACATCTCCTGTTAATGGATTAAGTTTAGTTGAGAAAAATTGAATCCCAAATAGGCAACTGAGCAACAAATAATGCTGAATCACAATGGTATAAACATTTCGAGTGTGAAATTCATTGAAATTCATCGACAGATGGTCTGTTTATGGATCACTGCTACCATTGGTATCGGTGATAAACTACAGGATGTCCCTAAAGCCCGTTTCCCTCTAAATCAGTGGTTCCCAACTTTTTTTGCATGCGACCCAAAATATTTAACCCTTAATAACACATATGCTTAGCGACCCAACATAAGTCACTTTAGAGAGGGAAATTAATAAAAACTGAAAAATGATTAGCACGGAGCTACACTTTCTCCTTCTTTGTCCTAAAATTCTGGTTTATGAACCTTTCGCGAACCATAAAAAATCTTTGGCAACGAAACTTTGGGTTGCGTTGCGACCCTGACGCTGGGAACCAAGACTCTAAATGTAGTTAATATAGTGAAAATGCCGATTTTGGGATATCTTGTTAGAGGAATTTCCAATAGGGCTATTATTATTGACCTTGAAATGCATTTTCAAGGTCGACCATTTTTAAATTCTAAACCATGTCATATTTATAAAGTTGTAGGTAGGCAATAGTCCATTTAGTTAGAATCCACTTTATTTTATTTCCAACAATCCAACTGAAAAAAACAACCGTTATAAAATGCAAAGATCCTCCTGCTCACCAGTTATGTTTCTATAGAAACAACCGTGTGTATTTTTAATAAAAAATACTGTAACGAATATTGCGCAGCTAAATGAATAAATAACTTTCTTATCATTTTTGACGGGCTATTTACTAGTACCCAATAATGATGATTACAATACACCATGCTGCTGCAGCAGCAGCTTCACTGCATGGCAAGAGTGATATGCAGTGATTTCTAAATATAACTATGATTTATAATTTAAAAATGCATGTCAGGGTCGATGAAAATATAGCACCATTGGACAGACCCCACCTCAAGATGCTATTCCATCCCAAACTCGGCATTTTCACTATATTAGCTTTTCAAATATTTAGAGGAAAACGGACATTTTGGGACCACATTCTGTATACAATTGTAATTATACAAGCAGCTGGACAATACGTTTTAAGTCTCATCTCTTTATGGCTGAAAAGTTAATTTTCATATGTTCGAAACTCAAAAAAGTGAACAAACCTACTGGGTACTTTTGTTACAAACTGGAACATCCTGTTTCTGACAAATCTTTATTATTCTGGCTATGAGCTTATACATACGAGCGTAATATACCAGGTTGTCATAGTAAATTGGGTGGGAAAACTGCTTTCTCTCAAAACTGCAAAATCCCCTAAATGTTAAGTGATGAAATTGACATTGATAATGCAAATTAGTGCCAGCATCCAAGCAAAGAAGGTATTTAAAATAAGTTTAATCCTCGCGCCTGCAGACATGAAAACTATTAGCGTGGAAAACCAGGGAACGCGTTCAGATGGAAGTTTACACGCAGGAAAATTTAATTGGCTGGCGAAGTGATGGCTTTAGCTAGGCATAAATGGGCTTCGAGTGAACGAGGTGATTTGACATTGTTTTGCTCAATGTGGCAGAAATTCTCCAACGATCCAGCTATAAAGGCGTCTTGGCTGCTGCCGTTGTATCGCGCAAAGTGGGAATTGGTAGAAGGCGATTAGACGTAAAAATTAAGCAGATTTATTGGTGATGATCGTGCTATTAACTCTGTCGACTACCGATGGCAGCCCAGCCAGGCAAGGCTTCTTCTTGCAAGTGCGCGATCGAAAGAATGTTTCGATTCATTCAGGGCATGCTATTCTCGCTTTTGCGTTTTCTTCTTCTTCTTCTTCTTCTTCTTCTTCATGGCGTGAGGAGAGCGAGTCACGGAAAGAAGACATTGCTAACATTGCATGTGCTAATGAACAATTACAAGCAAGTTTAGAGAAGCAATAAAATGTGCACGACATGAACGTAATTACACCATCTTCGTTTGTACATACGTACGAGTAGTGCAAGTTGCTTCAACTTTTATGGGATTCAACAATTAAGCCGCTTAAAGAGTGGTTGCGTAATTGCTCAGATCTGTGGTTGATGGAAGACGAACTCCACTTTTTTTAAAAAACAAAACAATTTTCTCAGGTCTGCTTTCGTGAATCGTAGATCGAGGAGCCTATAGATTTGGTTGTTACCTGGCTTCACTTGACTTGTTTGTTATTTTTTTGCACCAAACGCAGTAAGTGATATCTAGCAATATTCTTTCAATTCTTTATTTTGATTTTAGTTTCCTAGCCATAAAGTTCGATTTAAAAGTTATTTGCATTGCATATGATCATACCGTTTTTATTGCTTTTATTTTGATTTTCATAAATACAGTATTGCACATGATAATGAGATAAGTGAAGATCTACAGTAATAACCATCCTCTAGTTTTCAAATCGGCTAAGAAAATCAAGAACAGATGAAATTTGAATTTTTTTGTGGGTTCACGAAAAACGTTATTGTGATTTCTAATTCTACACTTGAATGACGGTAGTTCAACTTCTACATAGGTTAGTGCTTAGTCGTTACAGAATTATAATTTGCATCGCATTGCATGATTATTCATATCTTCCCAGAAGATTGTCACCAACATGCAATGCTGTTTGTATTCCGAGAGTGAAAGCGCGCACACACCACCGGCAATAGAATATTGTTGATTTTCGAATGTGGTGTGGGTGTGGAAAAGCATTTTGAATAAAAAAGTAAGCTGCGTTCATGGTTGCATAAGTAATGTAACCCCCAAAAAAACTTAGTGGTAGGTTTTGCCCACACGTGCTCTTCCTAAGAATTTGCCATTCTGCTTTAGCAACAGTTGTATAATGAGGCAGCAGGGGCTTTTACTTATTATTCCCTTGTCCCCTTCTCCATTACCACTAGCTCCTGCTCTAGTTCTATTAATGAAATTTTCTCCTCTCTTTGGCGGCACGTTTTTTAATGGCTGCTTGCTCACCTTTTCCATCAACACAATTTAAATGGTAATTGTTGAAGATGCTTGTGCTTCCTGCCTGAACTTAAGATGTTTTTTTTTTTAAGACGCAGTGGCACGTTCGCAAAAACTTCCTACTATTAATGGTTATCTCGCTCTTTTTGTCACCTTGTACTTGCTTGGCTATAGAATCAGTGTTACACAGTACCGTACTCGTTAAGATGAGGTGATGCAGTTTGTAAATAGTCGTCAATTTATTATTAGTTTTTCAGATTCATTCTTCGTTCAACACGATTACTCAATTTTTCGAGCAAGTTTGAGAAAGCAATCGTAATCTCTACACAAACATGATTAATTTATGTAAAAGTTTGTTTGCCAAGTGTATTTTCTTATGTTGCGGTGATTAAATGAAATTGCTCGACCCGCGAGAGGTTCTCGAGTAGTGGTTTTCTTAAAAGATTTAACTTTGAAATGAAATTTAAAAGTCGAGAAAATTTAAAAGCATTTGAATTTAATTAATGTTTAACACTAAGCAATAGCAATTATGGTTTATGTTTGCCAAAGCATTTGCCTAATAGTTTTCATCATGAATCAGTAATGTCGCTCTTTAGCAAACCAGTGAGTAATAACGCTTCACCTAACGTACACTCGCGTTGCTCGTCAGTCAATAACATTATTAAGTGATTGTTTGTTTCGAAAAGTAATAGCTGAAAGTTGACATTTTAACAACGGCTACTAATCTAAACAAAATTTTGTGTATTTCTTTACATGTCACGTTCCTTTTCGAATTGAAATAGCTCAAACGCGAAGCTTTTAGTTTAGTCGAATAGCAGGCGGGTATCACTTTACTTTATTAAAATATTGTATGGCCGTTTTAATTTTTCAGGTGGTTGGTGGTAAGGAAATACCAGAAAGTGAAAACAATGCAAAACTTTGTGTTGTCAGAAAAGGCGCATTAAAGTGTGTCATTGTTAACTGATTTTAGCTAAAAATGTAAATGATAGTGAAAATGAAGCTTGTGCTAAAAAATAGTGATGCTTAAGTAAGAATGTTCACCATAAAAAGTTCATGTTTTATTCATTGCCTCGGTTTTATTGGATCAATGTGCAGGTGTTTTGTGAAGCTCCTTACTTGCAAATTAAGCTTCTACATGCTTTTCTTAATCATCTCAATGATAATATTTAAAAGAATGCATATTCATTAGTGTTGCTGAGGTTTTGTCAGAAATTAAGTTATTGTACTAGTCGTCGTCGGATGCAGAGAATTCACTTCCACCCCACTCGCGTTTTTCGCTTATATATCTATCTATTCTAAAGGATCATTCTGTATACCGGTATGCAGGGTATTGTTGTCATGTGATAGTTGGAAGAGTGCGAAAAAATGCTGTTTGAAAAATGGGGGGATATTTATTATAGCAGTTGAGAAGTCGCAGCTCATGGAGACTTGTAGATAAAGTTGAGTTCTAGAATTCGTGTGTGGTGATACTCTCAACCTCGGTGATTTGTTATGTTTTTGAATTTAGTAGTCGGTAAGCCGTTGAACTAGCCCTGGTGGCAAAGCTCTCACATAGGATTGCACCGAATCCAACATTTTGATGAATGGTTCTCTTGTTGAATTTCTTGTTCATCTCCCCCCATCGCTTTCTCGACCTGCTTTTGACCCTGGCGGTGTACAATCTCCCACTTTCTTCAGCGTCGTCCTGTTTCGTCTCTGGCGCAAAAGAAAGTTGGGAAAACGAACACACAAGGTCATCATCACTGTCGGATTTAATAGTGCTTATCAAGTTTTAGACTTCGTGAAATATATTTTTTATCGAATGCCTGTGTCTGTCTCTGGTGGGGAAACAAGAAAAAGGATTCACTTGTTGGGCAGAATATTAAACAACTGAATGACAATATGATCAAAGTTTTCAAGAATCCTAAAGTGAATTACGTCAGATTTGAAAATATTTAATTAAGAATGTTTAGTTGTTCTTATCCTGCAGTATCAACATTATAAGACCAACACGTTTGTTGAGCAGAATAAGCGAATCGCATATTAATCCCAAAATAAACCCATCTTTTACTGCTAAGGCATTTTAATTTGTTTCGTTATTTCGTTTTATGGTCAGCTTACATATTAGTGAGGGATTTGAAATTATTATACACATAGTGACTTAAGTATTAAGTTGATGGCGCCATTTCCTACTCTGGAGTAAATTTAAATGTGCAGACAAACATTTAAAATGCTGTATATATGTTTTAAAGTGGATCATCAGGTCGTTCAAATTTTGGGTTTAGGCATTATTTATACGAATATGATTAAATTAGGAATAATTTTTGTCATCCAGCATAAATTAAAACTGTTTCCTACCACATCACAAATTTTAATAAATATCACAAGATTAATGTAGACAGCTGTTTATGCAAACACTGTTGAAGTCAGTACATGTATCATCACTTCCACTTCGAATCGTAGCTCAGCAGCGGAACACAGTCCGGAAATTCCCATCATCATCGTGTAAAGAAGAGTCTTTAGTGGAGTGTTTACATAACTTAAAGTACGGACGATGTTCACCATTGCAAGATTCTGCACTTCGAAAAACTTTGACAAATGTTTGTATTCACCTGAAGATCTGTTGTGATGCATTTGTTTTGTGGGGTCATTAGTATGCTCTTTCTAGTTCGAATCATTTTTTGGCAATTTTTCTCACGCACTTTTCAAAATCCTAGCTTCAGCAGGTGTAAATTGAGAACATGAATCTTTAACATGAAACGAATAAGCGATTCTTCTTTGATCAATCCAAGAAGCAAAAAAGACTTTTATCATTTGAAATGATGCTTTTTGGTTTCGCTTTAATCCTGTATGGACATAGCTTGGAACCGAGACAAAAGCAAATCCATGAGAAAAACACATTTCCACCAGATACGTGCAACGAAACAAAAACAAGTTTTGACGCTTGATGCTAGTGCTTCGAAAACCAATTAGATTACAGCTCAACACAAAAGTGTGGAGTATTGTTATTGTTATTGCCGTGTTGGTCTTGGTACTCTCACTCAGCCTTTGATAAAATGGGTAATGGTGTCTTTATGGAACGATTTCTTCATTTTTACGACTTTCATCGGTTTTTGCTATCTTTTGACTTCTCGTCAAATTCTCAACACCGACGACCGTCATTTACTTTTTCTCTTTCTCTTTCAATCGTGGTTATGCGATGAAGGGTTTCACTAAAATTACTTGCACTGAAAAACTGGATCGAACAGTGCCGGATTAACCAATAGGCAGAGTAGGCACCTGCCTACGGGCCCCACACATTTTAGGGGCCCCCAAGTTTTGAGGTATATAATACAGTCTTTCTCAGCTCATCTTTTGTCAGCTGGTAAAAATTTTTGGTGCAATCCTAAACTTGTAATGACTACAGTGTATACTGGTCAGCGCTAAGAATGTATAGGTGTCTTATGATCACGAACGCTACTGGTGAAAGAACCTTTTCAAAATTAAAACTGCTGAAAAAT
>JAQIWH010007044.1:0-11990 GCA_034695005.1 Cryptops parisi
TTTATAATCTCTTTATATAAAACACACTTTCTGTAACGCTCCCAGAAAGCTTTGCGACGCCCCAGTTAGCGTTGCATGAGTCTGAGGCGCATTTGCACTGCGCACGCGCCTCCCGACGGTCGCGCATTGCATTACGGGAAAAATAAAGAGCTAAGCGTTAGTAGTCGATCGGCACTAGAGTAACCCAGACTTTTCCCGATGGATGGCGAATTGAAATAAAGAACGTCAAAATCCATTGTTTTGACGTTCCGTGCTTGAGCACGGGAAACCCATCTAGTTATAATAGATCCCCTAGCTTATTATAAAAAATGACTCAGCACATACAGTAATTTTATTATGTGATTCCATTATTCTGGCCAAAAGGCACCGCTTGTGGCGCTCGCGATCATTAGCAGTAATCGCATAAATAATTTTGCATGACTGCATGCAAAATCGATCAACTGCAATTGAATCAAGGTCATGGTGACAGATCACGAAGTTAGACTAGTCCTTGCCACAAGCGACCTTTTTCTTAATGGAGAAGTCTAACGTCCGGACTAGTTTTCCCCGCCAAGTTCCCAGTTGGAGGAAGCCAACCTAACCGTGACCTATCACCATGGCCCTGATTCAATTACAGTTGGTTGGTTACTCATACTAGTGTTGGCGCCACAAGCGGTGCCTCTTGGTCACAAGCGAGGAGACCCGTTAATAAAAAGTACCCATTAAGCTTCAATCAACTAAAATTGGTTTCAAAATTTTTATAGCATAGAATTAATAAAAATTAAAAAAACTTACAAAATTGTGTAATTTACTTTATAACAGTATTACTCCATAACAGTATTACTTTATAACAATATAGTATCAATATGTCAACAATTTAATATGTGCTTAATATTTAAAAGCATGCTACACAACCACTAGTTTCAGTTGTAAAGTTTAAACGTTTTATTTTTCAATAAATAAAATTATTTGCAACTAAAATTATCTTTGTATTCTCGAATTATTTTATTATTCCAATAAATCCCTATATGTTTTGTAATACATCTCAGGTTTGCTATTGAAGACAAAGGTTTTCATCTTTCACAATGGATTCAACCCAGCTTGAGTACACAGAAACACGAGTGTATATTCCAGGATAACCTTCCGATGCACACCCAAATCCAAAAGATGTCATACCAATCACAATGAATTGATCATCCTCTTGGATAAATAACGGTCCCCCAGAATCACCCTAAAATGTGACTTGTGACATAAAAGTACAGTTATCCTAAAATAAAATTGTTTCAAGTTCCAAGTACCTGGCAAGTGTCTTTCGTTCCATTGGTGTATCCAGCACACATCATAGTCGTCGGATGAAAGTGGGATTTGTAACTTTCTTCACACTCTGAATCGCTTAATACTGGAATGTCAACTTCCTGGAGAACTCGACTAAGTTGCTTACCTAATATACAGAAAATACACCGAAATCAACAATACAGTACAATTACTAGAAAACTTCAAGGTTTCAGTGACCTATAAAAGTTGTAGTTAAGAGGTACACGTACATCATTCATTCTGTATACGGTTCATACAAATGCATCCCTTGCATTTTCTGTACATTTACATCTGGCTAGACAATATTGTTTAATAGTATTACAACAAAAAGCTTATAGGCAACTTACCACTTCCTAAAGCTCCCCACCCAATAGCTTTCGCTGTCACTCCATCGGTAGTAAAATTTTCTTTAACAATGCAAGCAGTTTTAATGTATGTTGACAACTCCACTGGGTCGGATAGTTGTATAAGAGCTATGTCATTGGAATGAGCTTTTTTATCATAACTATGCAGGAAAACCTACATTCATAATGTACAACTGTAATTATTTAATCCAAAAAAATCTGTAGGTAGCTACATTTAAATATAATAAAACCTACATCGTTTCCTGAACGAACAGTTCTTGCAGTGTCATTTTCATCATAACGATCATGTTCACCCAAGTAAATTGTCACACTGTCGATTATATCGCCCCTCCTATTAGTTTATGGAAGAAGTAGCATAGAATGAAAATCAAAGTTTAAGAGTTAAATTTATAACTTGCTTCTTTGAAAATAGTTTTCAAGTTGTAATACACATACTTAGGATGATATACACAATGAGCAGCTGTCATAACATAATTAGGGTGAACCAATGTTCCACCGCACATTCCATTCTCTTCACCCCAACGAACAATCAACCGAGCCTATTAATTAGAAATATAACTATTGTGGATATATTATTAAAATAAGATTATTCAAGGTCATTAAAATTATCAGGTTATTCCAATAACCTGGAATTATTTAAAATTAATATCACTTATCAGGTTATTCAGATTAAGATTATTAAAAAGCATACCATGAACGGATAAGCATGTTTTGTAGTTTCTGTTCCATTCACTATACGATCAGAACGGTGAACTGCTTAACATAAAATAACCAGTGAAAATACACTTACGTCAACCAACTACAATAAATAAATGAATATAAATAATGCAAATAAAAACAAAATAATTCAACTTTGATCATTGTAGAATAATGGAAGCTGCATATACCAGTACTGAAATACCAATTTATGTAACGTACTCACATTCATGATCCAATTCTGTAACTGGTAACTGCAAAAAAAAAATGTAATTCTAACTTAGTGATTTAGTGTACATAATGTTTTAAAATTATTATAGTATACTCACCGTATAAACTAAACTAATAAAAATTAGTAGTAGAACGTTACAGAATGAAACTGAGGTTAGTCTTCCCATAGTTGTTACCACTGAAAAAGAGCTTTGCAGTCACACGCAGCATGTTTAAATATTGCATTCATCCGTTGTTATAAAATATTATGCATAGGTGGCTGTTCTTGATTTATTTCTGATGTGCCACTTCTGTAGAGCTGAGCATAAATAAATGCTTCTTCGATGTCAATAAATTAAGAATGTCAATGCTATATGACGGAAACTTTGCACTTTTCGAATACTATACAAAACACTGAAACAATAAAACATTAATTTATCATGAGTTGAAATCTCCAAAGTATTTGGCCATGACTCGTTCATAATGTTCGAAACCACTATATCGTACTTCATACTGATGATAAAATTCTAACTAATTTTTTACCGGTATATACAAAATGATATATTAACTAGTAATGTATGATGAAAACTAAACAAAGTTTGCAATAATGATTAAAACAAAACATTTCCAAGAAACATTTAATGGTACAATGAGGTTAGTGACGATCAGAACATTGTATGACAGGCACATTAATCAGGAAGCGAGCATTCAATTTGAAAGCGCACAAAAACATCCCTTGTTAGCCACTCGTGTAATAGGCCCAATATATCAAGTTGAAGATCACAAATGATAGAGGAAATACTACTCGAGCTATTCTGTCCATACCGACACCAGAGAACATGTAATCAACTTTTTCAAACAGCATGTCACGTCTGCATTTCTGTAACTAAACAAACATTTCTTTAAAAAAAAAGATGGTGATGTACTACAATAATAAGACAATGTTTCAAAAAGTTCAATTTGTAAAATAATTCTATGAAAATCATTGAAAATGACATGAAGTAAAAAGTAAGGTAAAAATAAGTTTTGTTGTTATCAAAGATATCAAAGCATTATGGGATGTATAGGAGTGAACATTCCAGAAATTGAAATACAGGGTGCTTGCGATAAATGTACCACTTTTTAAATATAACGTTCGATCGACTTAATAAATAATCAGTGACATAACTATGTATAAATAATAGTGTACAAATGAGTTACTTACCAACACAAAGTGCTAAAAGTGTCAACCATCCTGCAAAATATAGTGCAAAATGCAAATGTGCTGTTTATACAACATTTGGGTGAAGCCCCATGCTGCGCCGCGAACTTAAGTGAGCTAACGCGAGTTAAAGGAAAAGCTGAAAAATACGGAAAAAAAATCATTGTAACGTTAAAGACGTTGGAAGTCGCAATGACGCCATATGCAAAAACCACCTACAATTTATGTACCTTTCGAATGCAATTACGTTTACATACCACCACAGTCACAAAGTTATAATAACAAAATGAAAATTGGTACATTTATCGCAAACACCCTTTCATTCGTACTACAATTCAACAGTGTATTGGATTGGCCAAAACTGACATGGTATTTTGCATGTTACAGACTAATCATTAAGGTGAAGCATTCTGTGTACAGAAAGTGACTTTTACTTCCTTGGAATTGGTGCATTCAATGATGCTGCAATACAGAATATAATAATAAAATGGTACAAACATTCATACATACATACAGTATTATATACATAAGCAGTGCATCCAAAACATTAGCTATTGTGTGCTGCAACAGCCATTAATTATTTAATTAAAAAATAATATGATTATTTTGTTATGTTTAATGAAAATGGCTATGCAAAAAACTTTGTTCATTCAAGAAACACATCACAAAAAATAAATACGTTTAAAGCTTTTAGTAATAAATAGTAGTAATAAATTTCATCAAATAAAAATCATTCAAGTACATACCTTCTCAGATTTGGATGCAATTGGACGAATTTTGTTTGTGAGTGGTACCTTTCTACTGCGAAAATATGCCAATGAAAATTCCGTTAGCGATGCAAACACCATAAAGACACAAGCAAGCATCCAGACGTCAATGGCTTTCATGTAGGAGACTGCAGGCAAATTCCTTTGGGCATTGTTAAATTGTGTTGCCAGCGTGAGCATGGAAGTAAGTCCCAATGTAACACGGGGTGCTGTGGCTTCAAGATCGAGCCAAAATGACATCCATGACATGATGACAATCAATGCACTTGGAATATACACCAGCATGAGATGATGTGACATGATGCGCCGGAAACTTATAACATATTCTAAACAGTTCCGATCATCATCTTCTATAATGACATAAATTTTCTGTCATCAAAATTATTGATTTTACTTATACAGTTTGAGACACTTAATTGGAACCACTTAATTTTTTTTTCTAGTTATAGGCAATTTAAATCATTTTTTCAAACAAAAGTCACACTGCTTGGAATTTATCATAGATAACTAAAGTATTTCTAGAGAAATACGGCATATTTACTCAAAAAAGTTTGATATGATGCCAATGAATATTGTTCGAAGTTCTGTGATCATAAATTGATGGAATCAAAAATGTCCTTATAAAAAGTTTGTTTTTTACAACCTTTTATTTAACTTGGCGTGAGCGTTTTAGCTCTCTTTTTACGCATCAAACTCTTTGCGGAAATTTTTGACCCACTTTCCGATATCATAGGAACGTGAAATTTGACACACAAATATAGTCCGCAACACATTTCAGTCTATTAAATTTTGAAGGCTCGATGCGGCGCGATTATCACACAATTTGCATGTGGTGATGTGCCCTCAACTACATACAAGTTGATCTGAGGATAAATGCCTGATGGCAGATTGCCAGATGGGGTGAGAAGCATTTAAACAGTCATGACGTCAGCTTCCACTATTTTGCTAATAGTGAACACATTCGAATATGAATTTAGCAAGTTTACCACGGACGTTTTTCACATAGACTGGAAGATAATTAAAAAATATATGAGGATAATATGCTAGTGCTACGTTATGAGTTTGTTTGTTTGATTCAAAGTCTGTCGGGTTAGTTTTCATCCAATTTCTGATATCTCAAAACGGTTACATGTGATACATAATGTACATGTAGACATAAACCGCTGGAAGCAACACCGTGTCATTTGTAAATATTGGTGGGTTGCTAATAAACTTGTGCAACCTAACATGAAATGGCCCATGACATCGTACCGTGAACCTCGCTTTGATTGAGGTTACCAGGACACGCTCCTGGAGTCAGACCTGGGGAGTGGAGCTCGCTTGCGAGCGTCTAGTGGTCGTTTCTTCCTTCCCCGAAAAACGACCGCAACCCGAACAATCGACGAGGAATCAATGATGGGCTCGCAACTTGTCATTCTGTGGGTGGTGGCAATGCGCATGCCAAACTGGCATGAACGATAAACCAAATGGAGTTCGACAATGGTGCACACATTTGACTATAAGTATCTGGAACGTTATGTCACTGCATGGCAAGGAACCTGAACTGGTCAAAGAGGCTGCTAAATATCAACCAGATATAATCAGCATCTGAAACCAAAGTAAAGGGAAATGACATGCAGAATCTTGACCAGGGGTGGAAGCTCTTCCACTCTGGAGTTGACTTTGCCGCTCGAGTCCAAGCGGGACTGGAGATACTAAAAAAACCCTGGTTGGCTGAGGAAGTGATTGAATAAATGCCGAGGAACGAGAGAGTGCCAGTGCTCAGGATCAAGCTTGGAAGTATGAGTTTGGCTTTAGTCCAGGTGTACGCATCAAACAACGAGCAAGAGAATTCCTTCTTCTTGGATGAAATGGATCTGGCACTGAAAACAGTGCCCAAACTGATTCTATAATGGTTCTCGGGGACCTTAGTGCTCACGTGAGAATCGACGACCCGACGTGGAGGGGTGTGCTTGGGAAAAACGGCGTCACCACTCAGCATGAATAGCAGACTGCTCTTGGACTTTTGCTCCCTGGGTGGCTTCTCCATTTTGAACACACGCACACAAGTACACATGGGAACGTGTGTCTTGTGGTGAAGGATGGCTGATCGAATTCTTTATCGCGTCATATAATCTTAGGTCCCATGTGATGGATGTTCGTGTGAAGAGAGAAGCTAAGCTGTCAACTGATCACCGTGTACTGCTTTGGGATGTTCTAAAAGAATACAAAATAGAAGAACAACTTGTTGGTGCTATCTGATCTTTGTACACCGGGAGTAAGAGTTACATTCGGGTAAGCAGGCGCAGATCACAGCTGTTCGCCGTCGTGGGCTCCGCTGAACTTCGCCAGGGGTGCGTACTGTCACCTCTCCTGTTCATTATTTACATGGATAGAATTGCCAGATGCACTCTCGGACAGGAGAGTGTCACGATTGGGGATGTCAAAATGAGCCACCTGCTTTTTGCAGATGATCTTGCAATACTGGCCTTCAGCACGCACTGAAGAGATTTGCGCTCGAATGTGAATCGGCCTTCATGAAGATCAACATTGTGAAAACCGAGACACTCATATTCTCTTTCGAACACCTGAACAATGCACTCTACATGTTAGTGGAGTCCCATTGTCCCAGGTGGAGACGTTCAATTATCGGGATCTCATACTCGAGTGATGGAAAACTGGATGAGGAACTCGACAGACGAATTGGAGCTGCTGCTTTGCAAACAGGAGCTGAGCCAGAAAGCCAAACTCTCTGCTTTCAAGTCTTCCAACCCTCACCTATGGTAATGAGCTTTGGCTAATGACTGAAAGAACGAGATTGCAAGTACAAGCTGCCGAGATGAAGTTCCTTCGTAGGATTGCAGGCTTCACGCTACTTGAGTGCGGAGTTCAGCAATTCGGGAAGACCTCGGAGTCGAGCCGCTACTTCACCAATGGAGAAATCACAAATGAAATGGTTGGCAATGTTCAGAGAATGCCTCCAGAGAGACTGGCACAACGGATCTAAAAATCATACCCAGCTGGAAAAAGACCCCTTGGGAGATCAAAAACTAGATGACGAGATCAACTTCTTAAAGTCTGTGAAAGGGTCTCTCTTGGGAATTGGTCTGGTTTTTGTGCCGCAGTGGAATATCGAAAAAACTAGAGGAAAGTTGTTCATGGGATTACTCACCACGACCCTCATGGACAAAGTGGGCCCGTCAATGAATGAATGAATGAATGAAAGTTTACACCCATTAAACCAACTCCATCTAGTGACAGGATGCTACAATTATGACTAATTTCGATTTCAACAACAACCAATAACAGTCGATGTGATAGAGGATTCTACGTGATTGGCGGGACTAAAGTTTCTATTACACATACACACAGAAATGGGTAATTCTTACTAGTAAAACCCACGCATAATGCTGAAGACTTTCCAACGATACAAAACTAATTAAACTTTTTTGAAATGCTATTTACTATTTACTAGATTTACATTTACTAGAATCACATCTGAAACATTAATAATGTTTATTATTCTCATTAATGTGAGCTTTGTGGCATTCCAAAAAATTAAATCACATCCTTTTTGTATAAAGTAAAAAAAATTATAATGATGTGGTTAACTTGATGTGGTTCAAGTTAATTTAACATCTTGCATAAGATACAAATACAGTTGTAATGACATAAAATGATTGATAAACCATATAACATTCAACAAATTAACACAATGTACAGGCCTACCTAAAATAAAAAATCAAATATTTTATACATTTACCTGGATAAATATCAGTACATCTTTGTCTTGTTATAAAACTAATAAATTCAAATTCTGGAGAAAATCGCTTCTTCAGTGGCATCAACGGCCACAGCTCAAATGGTTTAGGAAACACTCTCCCTCTGTCTCGTTCATCTGTAACTAAGCATCCAACTGACTTTGATAGGGAAAGTACACATAAACCGTTTCTATCAGTTCATAAATACAAAACTCATTTACAACTACATCTTCTAAAATACACCAATAACAACATACACAGAACATGCACACATTGCATTCAAATAAAAGGCAATCCTAAAAATAAATTATTCACTGACCGTATCCTTGAATAAAAATGCTACATTCGTGATGATCCAATGGGTATTTTGCAAGATCATAAGTACATGTGAAAGATATCTTTTCCCTTGACCCAAGACATATACCATACATGAGCTAATGTAAAAAGTGATGGATCAATAGGAAGCAGGTAATGAGTACTTACCTGTAAAATACTGACATTTTCTTGAAGCCTGGAAATATTTTTAATTCATACAACCCGGGATCGAATACATCATCGTCCTTACGCTGTTTGCTGTTGACAAATGACAAACGCGGGTACCAAAAGGCACGCGCAAGGTTGGCAGGGATGGTATAACGCTGTGTATTGTATTTGTGTACATCTTTAATATTTAATCGATCTTCGTACCAATTGAGAACAACGTACGTTTCCAAAGAAAAATCCTATAAAACATATAATTGAAACATTCGACTTTTAATTTACAACAACTTCATAAATAAAAAAGTCCATATTTACCATGTTTGGAACTGAAATATCTGACATGACAACCGGGTATATGCTTACATTGGCTGTCATAGCTATAATTAAAAATTAATTATATTTTAAAAGAAAAAGGAATCAATGAGTAGTGCGGAGTCTTTGGCAAATGGAAAGTAAAGGCAATATATTTTTTTAATATTTTACGATGTTCATTTTTGTGTAAAAAATAATAATTACAACAAACAGCAAATTTATTTCAACCCAACACGCAACAGAACATAGGTGACATTGAAAATTATAGATTGTAGTTTAAACTCATTAATATCCTAATAAAACTGTCGCAATTTATAATGAAAATGTAGCAATGAACAAAACAGAAATAAATCTTCAAACAAATATTATTTTAATAATAATTACACAGTGTAAATCTCTAGTTAATTATTATATTACCTTATAGTGACAAACAAGCTTTGCGTGTTTCAGTGCATGAAAGGTAGCTTAGATATACATATTGATAAACTTTTTTAGAAATGAAATAACACAATTAAATTCTGAGCTATTTAGTGGCGTGGTATAGTAGACAGTATATAATTAAGTATCAATTGTATTTTTCATCATAAACATCAAGATCCATCACAACTTTCTCGTGCGGACACTAATTATTTCCATGTACCATTGATGTGATGCTTGGAAATAATGTAGTCATTTTAAAAGGTTATAATCTTAGAATATCAAAAATGCTTACTACAAAATCATTGACGAATATACAGTATCAACTAGATAAATAGATGTAACAACTCTGGGAAACTATGCCAGAAAGGTAGTACAGTATAGTATATTACATTTATACGGAAACAAGCATATTCGTTAATTATAATTTTTAATAAAAACTGCAATTATTGTCTGCGTTTAGAGTTTATGATTTGTTAAAAAATTATTTTATGCGATAATAAATATAACTATATACTTTAAGTGCTCAGATTTGGAACCGATCGTTTGAACTCACGTTATGAACTCCGTGATACTACGAAGATCAGCATTACAAAGAGAATGTAAACAAAGTTGAGTATAAAAGAGGATTTCCAATAAGAATGCACCAGAATGTTTCTAAAATCCATTCCGTCAACAAATGACTGGTTAACTTTTAGACTCGTTAATATTTTATTATTTGACGGGCATACGTATTACAGCTAGTATTTCATATTGAACTAGTATTTATTTGTTTTTTAAATTCATATTAAATTTATTTCTTAATTAAGGATAATTAAAAAGTGCAGTTTTTATTATAGTTACTAACAGTCTAAAATCCTGTTTGAAAACTGCAGGCGAAATCTCCTCCTTTTCTTCGGCATTGAGTTTTGGTTATTTAACAGTATGGTTTATGGTGCATTATTGAGTTTGCTGTTGGTGAAGTTTTGGAAATCATAATTAAAACCAGTTGGCATGGTTTGTTGCATTTTCTATTGTTGAAATCCCCCTTCCATAAAAGCTTCCCAAATGTTTTGCACTCATTCGCCCGTCCGTCCAACCTACCATTGTACTCATATTCAAAGTGAAGTTTTGAATAACTGGGTAAAAAAGTGGGTAACAATTAAAAAAATATGTGTGAATGAGATAAAAGTGAATGAACTTTGTAAATTATATGGATGATCTAAATTCATTATATGAACTAATGTAAAAACATTTTATTTTATTGAAAGTGTGTCATGAGAGAAACTGGGGATTTTGTACACTTTATAAGGTGAAAAGCTGTTCAAGATAGTGCTTGCACCAATTGAACCTGTTGAACGCAGCTACTGCATTTTCCTGAAAACCCATAGTTTCAAATACAATATTTATATTGAAAAATAGATATTAATATAAACTTACTTGTATTAAATACAAATGCTGGAGAAACAGCAACATCATAGTCATCATCTAGCCACTCTTTTATCATCTCACTAATATCTTGTTTTCTAAAAAAAACAAAACGAGTAAAATCATTAATCTTAGTTGTTCCACGACCATTAATTGTAGCACTGTTCTTTACCCTCAGATACACATTTTTATAATAAACAAAACAAAAAAAAATTAAATTAAATTAAAAACTAGGCAGTGTGCTTTGGGTAGAGGAGGGCGTACATTCAGTGACCCAAAGGCCTCTCTTGTTTTTTTCTTTTTCTGTCTATTTCTTCATCATTTTTTTTATTGAACAAGGCTTCTAGAGGGAAGGAGAAACGTTAGAAAAATTGGACAATAGGCTACTGTATCCAGGTATTTGTTTTTCATTTAATTTAAAAAACGTTGTTTTTTTTTGCTTATTAAAAAAAATTAAAAACTACAAAGTATCAAAATACACTGTACAGTATATGCAAGATATCCAACTAACTAGATCAACATATAAAAGTAATATTATAAACTAAGGTAACTTAAAACTAGAACAATAAAAATAGGTCAAAAGTGGTCAACAACATAAATTAATAATTGATATGCCAATGGATCACTCGCAAAAACTGATGGTCAAAGTAGCACATCATTAAGGTTACAATAGTCACCAAAGTACCAAATTGGCACAATTAAATATTAATAAATGCCTAGAAACAACGAATGTAGGTTTCAATAAGTAACCTACGTGTTTTATGCATTAAAAAAAATGTAAAAAATTTATAAAAGATAGTCACTAATGAGGTGTTTATTCGCAAAACGAATTACGTGCAAAGTAAAATGTGTTAATCCATCATCACGCGTTAATGGCATTTCGAACAACGTATGTCAAAATCATCATTTGCAAGATTGACGCAAAAAACATCGTCATCCAATAATATATGCAATCTATCAATAGATATATTATCCGATAAATAAACCATGAAGTGATCCTTCACACACAAAAAAGAAATTAACCATCGCACAGAGGGGTATTTGCCCCCAAAAGTTGGTCAAAAGTCGATTTTGTCAAATTTTGAATTTCCCGGAAATGGTT
>JAQIWH010007045.1:0-11986 GCA_034695005.1 Cryptops parisi
CTCATTTTTAAAGGAGCGAATCAGAATGCTCCCCGAGCTGATGTTTGCAATAAAAAATATGTTGCCTATCCATATCTATAAGTCCGTGACTGGACGTTTGAAATTGCTTCTGCTTCCAAAAAGAGGGTAACGGTGGTGGAGGGTGATCTGCATAGTGTTTGGCTTCTTTCGTTTCTTTTGGAATCGAGTACATTTTATTGATTTACTAGATCAGCGTTTATTTTTCAAATCTTGTGGAGCGAGTAATCACGGGGTGATATGTGAAGTTCTTTAAATGGTACTTAAGTTTAGTGTTAGTAGTTATCACTTAGATTCCGCTGAAAAGGATTCCAATTGAGGAGTTGGGTGCAATAACGGCGTAATTACAAAAAATGTCGTTTTGAGACAAGGACAAAAATTTCTGGCACCTTCAAATTTAAGTTGTAACGAAATTCCTGTCAACTGTATATTTATAGATGAAAAATAAACAAGTTTTGCAACAAAAAAAAGATATATTAACTTTAGTCGATAAGCTTAAAGTTAGGGGCCAATTTAAAAATTCGATTACGTCGTTATTCCAAATATAAGTCTAAACCTTTACCTCGTTCTTTCCCCGCCAGAGCAGTAGTTTATTTTTATTTTCATTTTCAATTTTACGTCCCATAGGAATAATGAAATAAAAGAAAAGTGATACAGAAATAAATTTGTGAAAGAAGTATACAAAATGTAATGCTGTAATAATTAGTATCACATTTAATAATTAGTATCTTTTCCATTGTTTTGGAGTGAAGCGAGAGAGTGAAACCAGAAAGTGAAGCGCAAAAAAAAAGAACGAAATGACAAAAAATTCATGGTTTACAATAGGCACGTTACATATTTTTGCTCCAAAAAAGACCAAAAGTGCAAATTATACGCAATCCAATGCCGTTAAGCTATAGACTGATCTAAAATGATTCAATTTATGTGATCTTAGGAATAACGACGTAATTGCCTTTACGTCGTTATTGCACCCGACTCTTCAATTAAAATGGTTTCCTACACACCAATGTTTACCTTCATATTGCTCCACTAACCACTGTTTGCCTTTATGTTGGCTGTTAACTGTGTGGTGTATTTATTCCAATAAATTCAAAATATTTCAAAATAATGTTTGGTCTCACAACTCTTTCCATAGTATAAACTTAATATATTTGAATTTTCTGTAAGAAATTATATAATTATGCTTTAAAAAAGTAAGCTGTAAGTTATTCTCAGGTTATTTTATTTTACCGATTTTTTTTGGTAGTTTTATTATTACTTGTACTATTATTATTTCTATTATTATTGTTTTTCAATTATTTCTATCATTTTTCATATGTAGAAAAAAAAACATTACAATAGTGAACAAACAATTGACCGTAATTAAAATTTAAACGTAAAAAAGAAAGTAAAACAATAAATTGTATTGTACAAAATTCAGCAAAAGAAGATTATGGTAAAATATAGCGTATACATAATAGCTTATATGTTATATACCGACATTACAACGAACGAAATCGCATGCAAAATCTACGTTATATTTATTGTATATTTATTGTACGTATATTTATATTTATTATACGTACAATGCTATGTTTAAAAAAAATTCGGGAATATAAAATAGTACCTACATACTATTAATACAAAATAGTATATACTGTATTATACACTATTCAGGTTAATTTTTTAATGTACAGTATATTAAAAACCATTGGGGGAAAACTAATTACTAGCGTAAACAGATGCGTGATTTAAACGCAAACCACACCTATTTTTTTTTAATTCCATTTTATTTTAAAATTATTTTATAAGAAATGAAGATTCAAACATTTTAAATCTAGAGAATTTAAAAATTATTTAACCCCAAACACTTTTGGACGACGATAACACATTTGCAATAAACAAAAATCGTGATTCAGTCAATACTCAATTTCATCGAATAAAGTTTTCGCAAAATAAAAGGGGTGATGGGATTCCTGATTCTCTCATCTTCCACCACTTTTGTGAGAAGGAGGACGTTGTGGTTTATCTTGACCGAATTCCCTAAAAGCCAGCCACACAACAAAGGTGGTGTATCACATACCCAGCTACCATAGTTAGGCACAGGTAAGATGGTTGTCTGTTGTAATCCCCCTCACCGAGGGTCTTGTGAATGATGACAAGGCGCCCAGGGTCTCGTCTCCGAAGAATCGAGTGTCTTCAATAAATAAAGAGCAGCGAGAGGCACTCGCTTGCTATCGCTATTTTATTTCTCCCAATATGGCGTAATCAGATTAGCAATCGTCGTCGCCTCTTTTCTATCGCCGTCGTTCTCTCTCTCTCTCTCTCTCGCTTTTAGAGGACGAGAGAGAAAGAGAGAGAGAAAACACTGGCCAGCATCTCTCGCAATTAACCGGTGCAAGGTGACGGGGAGATTTACGAGCGTGTTGGCGTGTTTTTGCTGGCAATTATTCATGCACAAGTAATTACACTTTGCTTTCGCCCAAAAGGGTTGAGCTTGCTCCGGTTTATTAGGGGGGAGATGAAGCCGCTAAACTATTGGAATAATATCGAGAGCACAGGAAGAAGAGAGGGACACTTTATCAAACTGCAGTTTCTGCAGAATCTCTGCCTCGCTTGTCGTCGTCGTCCCAAATAACTTTTATTACCATTTTCTTCTTCTGTTTTAAATCTCTGGGATGATAGAAGATTGAAAATTATGGAGTGTGTGGTCGGTTCGTGTTTCATTTGGATTATAAGCCTGTTGTAGTTCAAATACGAGAAATGCAGCTTGAGTTTGTCTACATTAATTTTCACGTGAACTGCGCTTTTAGCAACTTATGGCTTGTATTAAACACTAGCAAATCTAGAAATCGATAAATTTCGTTTTCAGTTTTGTGAAAAAATTTTGAAAAATTAGTTTACGATTAGATTATACTGGACACCAAATTTTGAAAAAAAGTCAAGCCTCTGAAATAAAAGTAGCCGTCTCTTAAAAATTTGAAAATGCTGAACACGAATATGACAATGCACATGCAAAATTGACTACGGTTTTTGAAAAACCTGCAATAGTTTTATTTCTTGATTGATAGCTGCACTCGAAGCTATGCAGCTACCAATCAGTGGTGCAGTGTATATAAATTTATTTATTAATCTATTTAATGACTCTTTTTTCTTTTATTGTTTTTCCACATGTATGTACCACTGATGAACAAAAAACACTGTAATAAAATAATATGTGCATATGAGATGTGCTAGTACTGGTCCACTTTCACTTCTGATGTCGCTTTGCCTAACGCTCGTATAGCTGCTCAGAATCATCTGTCCAACAATAGTCAGCTAACATGGAAGTGAACTAGTTGTCCTGATATCGTTTCTCCATCGTTGCAATGTGAAAACGTTCGCTCATCACTTACGGCGCCACAGTTGACAGAAAAAACGTTTAAGTGGGAATGCAGAAAGTGGATCTTTAAGGACATATCGTAGCCGTAGCCAAGTGTGTGATACAAAGATAGATGTCCTCGATCTGTTGAGAAGTTTCATATTAAAACTAATCTTTAATTGTTATAAAATGCAAAATCTGCCTCCTCCTTCTCCACCTCCTCACCAGTTATGTTTCTATTAGAGAATAGAGAAACAACCGAAACGAAACGAAACGAAATAAAAAATAAATAAATAATCTAACTGTAACGAATATTGAGTTGAATGAATGAATAACTGTAACGAATATTGCGAGAGCAATATGAGATATGACAGGCAATATGACAGCAATAAACAACTTTCCCGTCATTTTTGACGGACTATTCACTAGTTATTAATAAATGAACAGTTATAAATTTTAATATCTCACTCAGTACACAATAGAAAGTTGACAATTAAATCTTGCACACTGATTTTGCGTAATTTTTGCCGGGACAGAGGAATCCCATTTACTTTTATATACTACTGTATAGTTAGAAGATAGAAAGATAACTACAGTTGTGCGTTTAGAATGAAAACACACTAACAAACAATAATTAACATTAAATAATCATTAAAAATCTAATGAGGTGTAATTCCTATACCCATAGGATTTTGTGGTTATGTACTGTATACAAAATGTCAATCTCATAAGTGTGTCAGTTCTGGAGTTATGAAGCTAAGAAACAAACATCTTTAATTCGTTAAGAACAGGCTGAAACAGATGTTTTTATGAAATTGTATCTTTTTATCAAATGATTGAGACAAATTCTTCAAATCATCAAATAAATAAAAGAAAAATTGGATATTGAATTGAGGCGTAACGATAAAATCTTGCATTTGTTCAAGTCGATCGTTAACTCTAATGACTGGCATTCTTATAAACCGCAAATCTGTGTATCGTCATGTTTTGTTTTGAAATAGATAAAAAAAATTCTCGCTTGTCATGTTGGCTTTCTATGTCATCAGTGTCCCCGTTTTTGGATGACACGTTATTTATCACAGGGCTAATCACCGTTGGCGTGTGTATCATAAGCGTTAAATAAGGTAATACGCAGTCCAGCTGTAGAACGATTGTTCGGTTGTCACTATGACACAAGACACCGAATGAAAAAGAAGAAAAGCGAATCAGAGGGGTCTGAAATAAAAATAAAAAATCATAAAAGGCGGGGGGGGTGTTGAAAGTGTCATTGTAGTTGATTGTTGAGGAACGAAACTGCCGCTGGCCATCATCAGCAACCCCTCGCAAACTATCTATAGAGAAATTTGTCATCTGAGTCGTTTTTCTGCTCCTTATTTAAACGTCAAGCTGCTACGATGCGATAAAAGCCACACTAGATATAAAGAGAAAATGTAGCGTGATAAACCCCTACCGAAAAAAAAGTTCTTCCCTGGGCTGCTAATTGAAATATTGACGGTATGATGAGGCGTGCGGTCTAATAGTCGTCGTTTTTAATTTGTTGCAAAGTGGAATTGCATGTAATCTTGTTATTCAATTGGAATTGCTGACAATGACAGATAATGCCCCCACTATCGCTATATGTCTCCGATGTTGTCATCGCAACCAAAGAGATGCGAGGGGGGTGGATGAAGAAAGTGTTTGTTAGTTGTCATTATCTTTTGTTTGCGAGTGATGGACGTGTTTGTAGTGATGGTGGTTTTTTTTTGCTGTTGTTGTTGATTGCTGAGCGTCCTAGAATAAATGGGTTGAGTTTAATCATAATTGTATTGCGATTTATATGTTACGATTTTAAATTATGTAAAGTGTTATAAAAGTTAACGCTATCTATGATAGCGGAAAAGTCAACTTTGATAAATAGATAGATGCAAACTTTTAATAATGTCGTGTTAATTGAAAATTGTGTAATGATTTTGTTCGCAAGGGTTTGAATTTTTCACTATTATACAGTACTTGGACTAGAAGTGAACCTGTCAATAATGACGGGGAAAATATGTTTCTAAATTTTTATTTTTGTCTCTGGTAGTTTAATAAATTACAATTTCCATGACAGATCTCACTGTTTACACTCGTGTCGTTATGGAAACTGTTGCTTTCTATTTTGTTACTTCTTGTTATCGTCAAACATACGTACATACAGATCAAATTGAATTGTTTTGCATTATATAGATTGGTAGACTGTTTTTTGAGTTGGTGGGCGAGATAAAATATCGTTAATCTTAAAAGGAATATTTTAATGTTGTTGTTTTTAACTATTCTAACCTAGTGTCTATGGGTTTAGTTACCAGGTTAGGTTAATTAAAAAATACAACAAAATTAAAATATACGCTACCATTTATCTCAACGATATTGAAGTCTGTCCACCAACCTAAAAAAAAAGTTTAATCATAAGAAACAACAAGTATAAACAGAGACTGATCATCTAATGAAATACAGTAAATGAAGAACCAAATCGCAGAAAGTTTATCAAAAAATGTGAAACAAATCGCATTAAAACGAGGATAATTCGCGTTATAACGAGGAACAAAAATAGCTAAAACGCGTTAAAAATCACTAAATTACGTATAATCATGTTTTGTTTTTTCGGAATCGTTATACACACCATTTATCGAAGTTAGCGCTAAATGAATCGAAGTTATACAGACAGTTTCTCAGTTGACATACGTTTAACACGTTGATTGACGCAGTTCTAAACTGTGAAAAGTAAGTTTTTTTCCTTGGTGAAAAAGTTGATGTCTTCTATTTAGTATTATGAGGTGAAGCTAAATGGAATGTGCGTATGTCTGTCTGTCGTCTGCGGTCATTTAATTAGCCGGGTTGAAGAGGCAATGTGGAAGAGAGACCAAATAGCTGAGAAATCGCTGAGCCGTCGCCTGAGACGAAGCCTGAGGTTGGTGTCACCGAGATGCTAAGGCCGCTGTAATTATCTGCCCTTTATTGGATTAGGTGACGTCAAAATTACTATAATTTAGCAGCTACTGTTTTTCGAGACTAAATAAATTTGAATGAGAAAGAAGTAGAAAAAGAAAGGTTGGGAGGGAGAATGGAAGAGGAAAGTTAAATGTTCAGGAAAAATTTGTCAATTAAATATTTTTTGTTTTTCACTTATTAATTTTTTAGGCTAAATTGATGGAAAACTATCATAGAATAAACTTGACCTTGTGATTGTGATTTTTTTTTATTGTGAATAATGGAAGAAATCATGAATTTGTTTTTTATAAGATGGTTGGTTTTGCTTATTATTATTATTGTGTCACAGACCTAAAATTAACTGATAATTTAATTGCAGTCTAAATTTGAAGCAATGACGCATATTTTGTAAATACAGTATTACATACTTATGCACCTGTATATAAACAATTTTGCACACTATTTTGTTAATGCATTCCGAATTTTCCAAAATTAATTTCTGATTTCTGATAGTTGAACTGCACTGTGTTTATAAAAAACAAAACAGTAATAGTAATAGGATATAATAAACAAGTACAGTAATAGGAAAAAACTTCGTTTTTCACCCGACTGCGAAAAAGAAGGGTTATGTTGTATGCATGTATCCATTGTGGTTTCTCACTTCCTACAGGCTAAACGGCTTGATAGATTTTAATGAATGAGGTGTTTTTGTTTATGAATTTGTCTTATTCTCTCGAGTGACACTGCTAAATTTGTCGACAAAAGACCAATATAACGATCGCAACATGCCATATATCAATTATTCTTTGGTCTCTCCTATAAGCTAAACGACTCGATGACTTTCGATTAATGAGGTGCCTATGGATTTGTCTTAGTCTCTCGACTGGCTATATTTTTGTCAAACCTAATACGTTCTATTATGCTATTATGGACGCTACATGCTATTATGGCGGATGCGTTCATTATTCTTGGTACCCTCCTAGAGGCTCGATACATTTTGATGAATGGAATGTCTATGGATTCGTTTTAGTCTCTCGAGTGACATTGTCTATATGCCGTCTATTAAAAACCAATATGGCGGTCGCTATCTGTCATATATCAATTGTTCTTTAAACCCTCCTATAGGTTAAACGACTCGATAGATTTTGATGAATGGGGTGTAGATTGATTCATCTTAGTATTAAATGTATCATTGGGCATATGCTGTGAAAAGCACGCTATATGCCTTAGTTTATGTGCAGTCGGGTTTTTAATTTTTTAAATAAGTAATCTTGTTACTACAACCTTTTAACCTGGCTTGATACTGTGCTTTTGTTTTCAAGCCAAATTTTAAATATGAACACTATTTGAAACAAACACGTGGAAATATATTTTTATTGATTTGTGTTAAATGTTTATTCCAACACATCCACAAACAATGCTTGATTGGGCTTAATAATGCTTGAATTGAAGTTGGCGTCAACAATACTCTACGAGAAAAACTCTATCTTCGCGTGACGTTTTCTCAAAGTTGACACCATATAAATCTTTCAAATTTTAATAAAATCAAATGTACCGCGGACTGTGTGTGTCTTTCAAATTTCAGCTTTCTGGGATGTTGGAAAGTTGATCAAAGTAGACCGCAAAGATGTTGAAGCGCACGCACGCCCAAACACACACACATACATATACACACAAACACACACACAAACAAACCTCACACAACTATCAAGCCAAGTTAAATGAAAGGCAATAAAATGTTGTAAAAACATTGAGTGATTGATATCAGAGTAAATTATTAAAGCAATACAACTAGTAGAAAGTAAGAAGTGCATACACAAGTAGTTTGGACGATAAGTATCATCACATCACAAAGTTTGACGACAGTTTTTCCGGTTCTGCGACGGCAAAAAAAGAGTGAAAGTATTCAAAGTAATAATACAAGTCACTTAAAAATTGTGAATTGTGTACTTACCCATAACCCTCGTTTTGGAACATTGTCGATTAGAAGAGTATTCGTCGTTAGTTCCATTTGGTCGACCAATTTCTATGTCTCCCCTATTTTCTTCTTCTTCGTCCCTAATTTCTCGTTTCATCATCTTCCCGCCTTCCACCTGCCTCGTGTCTTTTCCTTCGTCATCATCATTTTCAGCTTCTTGTTTCTCCGTGTTTTCGTTGTGCCTATATATATATTTTTTTCTGCCTTTGGTGAAAATGCTTCGCAGCACAGCAGATGCTTGTGCTGGAAACCGACTTGTGCGGGACTAATGACAATCTACTGACAGCTTCATCTATTTGTTAATGCGATTACCAAATTCGCGAAGCGGCTCTGTCCATCTTCATATCTAATTCGAAGCGACACGAAGCCGTTCCTCTGAAAAATAGGCAAATGCACTTGGAAATAGGAAGACGGTGGTGCGCGCCAAATTATGCAAATGGTGGTGATGGTGGTGGTGGTGGTTGTAGTAGTAGTAGTACTGGTGCAACAACGGGCTCCCGAGCTTAAATGTTGATCATAATTTACGTGGTTCATTCGTTGCATTTTTATTTCGCTTTCCCTTACCGGAAAAGTGAGTGAACACAGTCCTTGTCTCTTAACGTAGCTCATGGTACCATTTTCTGGCGTTTCGTAAGACTGCAATCTTTTGTCTTAATTTTATATGGGGGAAGTTTTGCGTACATAAACAGTGTCACTTAGTGTAAAATGGTTTAGAAATAAGTTAAGACTATGTAAGTACCTATTATTGCCTTAAATAATTTCGTAAATGTAAACATGGCATAAAGTATATTTTACAGGAAACGAAACATGCAGTAAAAAACAGATGTTCTTATTTTAACTTATCCGACTATTTTTCACATATGAAAACTCAAAATTCATGAAATTTTTAAAGTATTAGTATACTAACGATACCCGCTGCTTCGCTCGCGGTCGTTTTAAAATTAACAATTAAAACGGGAATAAAAAACCTTGGATTTAACCGAAATCTCATCAAATCCAGCGTGTGGAGTGCAAACTCGCGCTCGCACCCGATGCTGACTCCAACCATCGCGCGTGGGCCATGACGTACCACTATCGTGATACGTCATGCGCAGGAGCAACGCCCGCTTCACACTGCTGCCCGCAGCACCAAGCTTATAAGAATATCGTGATTAACCGAGATTAGTTACGAGTCGTACATTCAATCTGGATAAAACTTACTTATTATGTTATCTGGGACCTCTAATATGCTGACAAAAAAAATCAAGTTAATCGGATCAGTAGTTTTTGCGTGGTCGAGTCACAAACATACAAATAGACTTTTACATGTATATGCAGTTTCTGCTTCGCTCGGTTTCGAAATAGTTATATTTTTCTCAGAGAGCCTGATAGTAAACAATTTTCTTGTCGTTTGCAAAGCAGTAGTAGAAGGAGAATTTGAAAATCGCGCTAAAACGGGTTCTGATTGACCTACTTTAAGCTGTATGACTTTTTCCTTTGTTCAAAAATGTCACACTTTAATCCTTTATGTGGCCTCTAAAAATCTTGCTACCTTGTAGTCACAAACCTAATTTATTCAAATTAAATTTATTTTTTTAAAGAACTATTAATCCAATTTCGAAAAAAAAATTTCAATTGACCTAGGTTTTGTATCAAAAGTATCCCTGCCAAATTTGATGAGATTTAGATGTAACTATTTGATGAGATTTGGATGTATAGGCGGACACACGACAAACTTTCGGAAATATAGGTAGAGAGATACGATCTTGTCTCAAAAGATACTTTTCCTGTTCTTCAATGCCTTGATTTCAGTTTTTGGTTCTTTTGTATTTCAAACAGTATGGAAAAATGTACGACTTTTTTATAGTTTAATTAAACAAAAATACGTAATATATAGTTTAATGAAACAAAAATAAACGTAAAACGTTGTCTAATTAAACAAAAACAAATGTAAAATTGCTTAATTAAACGTGTTCATTTTCGCTCGTTTTCGGTGTTTTGAAGAATGTACAACATAGTTATATTTGACTCGCGGTTGTTGTCACGTCTGCCAACCATTTCGTCAGTTGGCTGTTTTGGCCCGCTGCAAAATGAATGAATAGGAGTCTTGTTTACATAAAGAGCATATTCATCACTAGTTGGCGGCTGAGAGTGCTGCCATCCGCATTCATCTTTGGCACGAACATAAGTCATCCGGGAGAAAACCACGACCGACGTGTACTGATGGATGGATAAAAATGATGTCTCCAAGTGACGATGTCACCCAACCCTCTGAAACCGAAAAAAGTCGCCTTTTTAATGAACTTCTTTCGTGACACCTTCACTTCTTGCTATCATTTGTTTTCCTAGTCATCCTTGTTTTTTTTTATTATATTAGGTTTTTCTTAGTAACTATTAAGTCAGTTGTCGAGGAAAATTCGACTGGGTAGAAATGAAGAGAGCTTCTGTCGTTAAAAGATCCAATTCGTTACTCAACAAGGTTTTGTTTTTAAAAAAAAAATAGTCTCAATTTCTGGTGTCGATTTTTTCAACATTAAACTAACATTGTGTGTAATTTTTACTGTAGCTACGTTACCATGTAATTATTAGTACCGTATATGATTAATGCAGTATCAGGTTCACTGGTGAGCGAGTTGGGTGTTTGTGAAGGTGTGAGTAAAGATAAAGGGCAGCATCTGGTGACAAATACTTATTTCAAAATATTGTAGGTTTCCTGTATACTCTATATGACAATATGTAAAGCTTATTCTTGTAAAATTTTAATGAACTTTGTAGCATAATTGTACCCACCTACATTAGTTTCACCATGACATTTTATATATACAAGTACTATGTCATATATAATATATAATATGTCATGGTTTCACATTAAAGTTACGTGTTTTACATCTGTTTGATTTATTGCAAGATATGTATAGCTTATGTTCTGCTACAGGGTAGCGCAAAAGTCGCCAAATAAGATAATACTATGTATATACTTAAAAATGAAGACTATGAATATATAGGGTAACCAAAAAAAAAACTGTCACCAATTATTAATGATCGATTTATCATGAACCGCTTAAGCCAGACAAAAACTAAAACTATTCCATGAAGATCCAATTCGATATCTTTCCAACGATATATAATTGTTTGCTGTGGTTTTCGTAGTTTAGTCGCAATGACCGCGCGAAAAACCTTGAAAAGTGGTAAAATTGTTTTACAAGCACAGGGAAAGTTCAATGCATAATGGTTCAGTACCAAACTACAAAATCAGTGTTAAACGGAGGGAGGAATTAAATTGTGATACGAATCTCATCTGGTTTTTCTGATGCACATTTCCAGACCAAATTTGGAAAAAATGTGCTGTTGCACATGCATCGTGAAAGTTCACTCGGTCTACTTAAGACAAAAAGACGGCATAACCAGTGCTATCATACTTTTTTTTTTAGAATTCGGTACGTTTTTGTTTACGCGGTCATTGCGACTAAACTATGAAAGCCACAGCACAGAATTACATATCATTGGAACGATATTGAATAGAGCTTTCATGGAATAGTTTTAGTCCAGCTTACGTGGTTCATGAGAAATTGCTCTTCGAAAATTAATGACAGTTTTTGTCAGTCCACCCTGTATGTATAAATATATGTACCGGTACTACGTGTTTTACGCATGTTTTTTTTTTTTTTTTTTTTTTTATATTTATTCGTCCCATAGAGACAGCAAAATAAAAATACATTTGATAA
>JAQIWH010007046.1:0-11984 GCA_034695005.1 Cryptops parisi
CGAAGTTCCCAAGTTTTGTGCGTGGTGACCAGCATCTTGCAACAATTCTTTTCTCTTTCGGCTTTCCTGTGGATGAATGTCCAAGCGTTGGATCTTTGTCTCAGTTTGCAAGGCGTGCAAAATGACCCCAAGAAGAAGCAGAAAAGATTGGTTATATACATCGTTACGTGTTTTACACTTCCAGCTATACTACCAATAGTGACTCTGATTGCCGAGCTCGTGCCAATGATAAACATGGATCCAGAATTAAGAATACGCTGTTGGTTCCTGTTTGGAAGTTTTAAAGCCATGTTTTATTTTAAAGGATGGATGGCATTGAGTTTGGCTACAAATGTAATCATCTTTGTCATCGTGGTCGTAACTCTTCACCGGACAAGTAAAACCGTTGCCACAGTTCACAAAAGAATCCACATTCAACTGTGAGTCATTAAACTTTAACGTTATGTAATTACAATTTTTTGATGACATCTCGTTTCACTTTGTTGTTATTCTTTTCCATTTACAGGTTTACAGTGTGCGTTAAGTTAGTTTTCGTTATGGGTTTTATTTGGATTTTCAAGATCGTGGTGTGGGCTTACGGTTTGAAAGGTCCCTCATTTTTGTGGTACCTGGACATGTTGACTTATTTAGCAGGATTATTCATATTCATCGTTTACTTCGTTACTGGATCAGTGCTTAGATCAGTAACCCGAGCTGTTACGAGTGGCATGCATTCCTTCTCCAGACGCAAAGAAACATCATCTAGCAATGCCAATACAGCGAATAACAATAGGACTACTTTTCAAAATCCTGCATTTTCTATGTCGTCAGAAAATAATAATAATCCTGCATAATCCTGTCATAATAAACATAATCCTGCATTCTGTATGAAATCAGAAAATTTTCCCGCTCAAAGCCGAATGTCTGATGCATTCAAACAAATTTAACGAATAGTTTATTTTTTATAACAATATAACACAATTTATCAACTTTTTATGTTTGTACCTAGATTTATTAATTTCCTTTTGGTCACTCTTATTTCTCACTGATATGTTCATTTTTTTAACATTGTTTGATTGTGTTATTTTATTTTTTTGGTTATGTAAAACAGTGTAAATAAATAAATGTTTAAAAAATAAATAAAAACTATCGATTTGAAAGCTGAAACTTGGTAGGGAATTAAATGTCACCCCAAAAGAGCGCAAGATGGTTTAACAAACAATGAATGATTGCTCATATTAACTACATGTAATAAATTGTATGTAGTATGTAGACTACATTGTGTGTATGCATGTTTATTTATAACAATGCTTTATTTTGGTTAACTGAAATATGTGGTTGTTAGCGTCAGCAACCCTACGAGAAAACTGTATGTGTCATTTTCTAGAAATTGACACGACATTGACAGTACTGCAAATTTTATGGTTCACCATAACAACTTGAGTGTAAACAGGGATGAGTATAAAAGAAAATCTTCAAGCACTGCGTGTACAATTTGCAAGTTGAAATGAAAAACAAAACATCCTCTCCCTCCTTATAAATTTTCAAGTCATTTACCATGACTTGAAAATATTGATTAAACTTTGACTGTTAACTATACTTTTGAAATGTACCTTCAAGATGAATTCATTCCTATTTTTTGTACATTTACTAATCAAAATTAATTCATGTAATTGATATAAAATACAAGTTCGACAATACTATTAAAAATGTTTTTTTGAACAAAACGCTAAAAACGTTTCAGTAAAAATCAAAAACGACAAAGAGAAATAAAAAGAAAAAAAATCCGTGACTAGCCTCAACGTAATTAAAAACTAGTCTTGCTTTATATCATGGCCAAGCAATGCAGTGAATCCTAAAAAGGAAAACTTAGTTGCGCACATAAACATGGAGAAACTGTTGGTGTTGGTCGCTTATTTTTCACAACTGACAACTAGTCAGTTTACTGACAACAATACCTTCATCACCACCATTAATTATAACTTGACAAGCACAACTGATGAAACTGTAATTGACGTGCCATCGACGGGTGAAATGTTGGAATGTATACAAGGTGAAGGTTTTTCATCTCTGACCAAGTGCTATAAAGCGTGTTCCAAGGGTTTCTTCGACACAATCGATAAAATAACGCATAAACTAATTTGGATTAACAAAACCGACTTTGCTATTGCAAAAGCAACAATTTTAAAAAAGCTCGAATCGATGAAAGATGCATTTATTTGGTTCGATCCGAAACGAGACAGGTATGGAGTCTGCTATCCATTAGACAAGAAATTTGTCGATTGTCCAGAAGCATGGAGATTACCTGATAACGAATTTCAGTATGATAATATTACCCATTCGTTATACATTAATAGAAGAAAGATATATTTGAGTCCAGAGCAATTTTACACGCTCCTTGACGATGATAGAATTTTTGCCGCAGAATGTATTCCGGAACGTAAAATCCAGTACAACCAATTGATACCTACGGTGGTTTCATTGATCTCGTTGATACTTTGCATCACGCTCAACGCTTTTTGCAAGAATCTGGAGACTAGGAAAAATCGTTTGCTACAGGGTCACATTGTCACTATGACTCTAACTTTCATCGTCATCACAATTCGATTGTCGGTTTTGCAAAAATTCGAAGTTTTTTGCGTGGTGACCAGCATCTTGCAACAGTATTTTTATCTTTCGACTTTCTTGTGGATGAACGTCCAAGCGTTGGATCTTTGTCTCAGTTTCCGACGCGTGCAAAGTGACCCCAAGAAAAAGCAGAGAAGGTTGGTTATATACATCGTTGCGTGTTTCACACTGCCAGCTATATTGTCAATAGTGACGCTGATTGCCGAACTGGTGCCAATAAAATCCATGGATCCGGAATTACGAATACGCTGTTGGTTCTTGTTTGGAAGTTGGCAAGCCATGGCTTTTAACTATGGGTGGATGGCATTGAGTTTAGCTATAAATTTGATACTCTTTGTCATCGTCGCCGTAACTCTTTATCGGATAAGTAAAACCGTTGCCACAGTTCACAAAGGAATCCACACTCAATTGTGAGTCAGTGAATATCAAACTTAAGGAAGTTAAATCTCGTTTCACCTTGTGGTTATTTTTCTCTCTTTCTATTTACAGGTTCACAGTGTGCGTTAAGTTAGTATTCGTTATGGGTTTCACCTGGATTTTCAAGATCATCGTGTGGTCTTACGGTGTGGATGGTCCTCCTTTTCTGTGGTACCTGGATATGTTGTCGCATTTAGCAGGACTATTCATATTCATCGTTTACTTTGCCACTGGACCAATGTTTAGATTAGTGACCCGAACTGTTACAAACACCATCCATTCGTTCTCCACAAACAAGGAAACGATATCTAGCAGTGCTACTGCACCGGATAACAATAGTCCTACTTATCAAAATCCTGCATTCTGTATGAAGTCAGAACATCTTCCAAATCAAAACCGAATTTCTGGTGCTGTGTAAGATATCAGAATCTGATGCGAATACAAAATTCGTTTAATATGATTAGTAGAGTAAGATGCTCTACCATCTGAGTTTTAAAGTGTAACGTGCTATTAATATATTGTACAAATAATGTATAGTTTGTTTACACTTTTTAGTCATTATTTCAAGAATAACCAAAATAAATTCATTGATGAATTCAGCCATTGTCAGTCACGTCATAAAATGGCGTACGAAAATCAACTATGAAGGACAATAATGCATCAATTTTAATGTATCTTACAATTGAAATTAATAAAAGCCGCTGGTGACGTTAGTTAGTGTCATTTGTAACACTTAACGTGTTATCGATTTTTTAAAACTGACTTTAAACTAACTTAAAACTTTGGTACTTTCCGGTTATAGCCAGGCCCAGTCTGATGTTGCTATTTGCTTGTACTTAATTATGGGTTCATTTGCAGATTAGGTTAGGAAAAACAAAGAAACGTATTAAACGTATGATATTGTTTGTGTTTTCCTAACCTAACCTGAAAAATAAACCCATAATTAAGTACAAGCAAATAGCAACGTCATTCTGGGCCTAGCTATAACCGGAAAGTACTTTTTTTTAAAAATTGATATGTACTATTTAATGTACAGTATATCGAATGGAGCCAAATACAGTGCAGGAAAACTAATCAACTTACTCGCTCTAATTCAACACCCATATACAGTACTTATAGTTTGTATGTTGAAAAATAAATGCGTTCTTATAATTGCGTTGTCGTATAGCAACGCTTGTATATTAAAAAATTGTTTGTGTACTCATTTATCAAACGATTTCGCATGTGAGAAAAATCTCATAAAGTCCTTGTTCGAAACATCCAGCAATACTAACGATAGATCAAATCGCAAGAGAACTAAAGACGAAGTCGCACTTCGAAAGATCAAGGTTATACTAACGCGACCTTCAAGTAAAAGTGAATTCAGGTAACACTTTTACAAAAAAACAAAATACAAAAAAAAAAATTCTAAAATGTATATAAATTTGTTTTATTTTATTAAATAAAAATTAATGTACAAAAACAAAATTATTTTTTATTCATCAACCTACGTGAAGATTCAAATCTTAATACGCAGATGCAAGTATTTAAAAATTCAGTTGTTTTAATCTACATTGAAATCACTATAAATTCTTTTACGTTTTCCTGTCGTAACGTTATGTAAGCATCACCGAAAAAAGTTAACCCTGAACAAGTAGTGTATATAAAAATTCGTATAACCATTCGATCAAAACGTATCCGTGTAAACAGAACAAACATTTTTAAAGGACCAAAAATGAATCTTCATTTTTGCAAGTTGTTAACTTTGGTTATCAGTTCACAGGTGGTTATTAGTCAAAGTGTTATCGAGGAAATTTTAAACTTCACCGATGGTAAGCTGAATTTAGTATGCATGCTAGGTGAAAAAACAAACAAACATGAAGGCAGATTTAACCACACGTATTGCTATAGGAAATCTACTTATTACGACTAAATTGCTATGCTCACTGTTGGAATTCATCCAAATGTAACGCTAAAGCACTAATTTAAACAAACAATTAACGTAGGAAACCTATTGCTAAATCACACAATACTAAAATCAGCTTTTGTGAATAATAAACGCCTTTTGTATGTCGACATTTTAAATTTTACGCTTATATAACACTACGCTACTGGGCATTAAAGAAAAAGAATACAAAATAATTGATTATTTTGTACACAAAATAATTTATTTAAAAAATTGTTACAAAAAAATAATACTGTATTAAAAATAACTAGTTTGATTAATGATAACTTGTTTGGTTTCTTATACTCGTTTTCATAAAGGATTCAATTGATATTTTGGTTATAACAAATATTTTTGTAGAACAATATTTTTTTTAGAAAAGTATTATAACAAACTATATTCAATAATATCAAATCGTTTCACTATCTATTAGGAAAATCTTAAAGACTTCCTGACACAATTTTTGGTGTGATCATTGAAACACATTTGTAGAAACTGTGACGTCAGTTTTTTGCCAACCAGTTTTCATCAAGTGCCAACCAGTTTCGGTTAAGCAAGCAGCTGACATCACAGTTGTCTACAAATTGTTCGAATAGCCATAACAAACATTGCGTGTGTCAGGAAACATTGAGACAAAAATTTTCGCGATTGATATTAAATTCTTATTTTCAGTAACCAATGTTATTCAATTGACTTTTAATGCATTTTATTCATTGTTATTCATATTACTTTTTAATGAATAGTTTTTTCATTTTTCATTTGTAAGGACGAAATTGTCTGAAAACTTTCCTAATAAATGGAAAAACTTTTGTAATAAATGACTTTTATAGCCTCTTGACGACAATTTATGTTGTGGCAATCGAGCAACTTGTGAACAGCTGTGACGTTTGATTCTTGCACAGTCAACAAAGACTAGTTGACAAGCAGCTGATGTCTTTTTTCACAAATTGCTCGAATTGCCACACCAAACATTGCGTGTGTCAGACAGCCTTTATAGTCAAAAATAGTATATAGCCGATTTCTAACAATGCATCTGCTATAGTAATGAACATTAGCAATCATGATTAACAAACTAGTTGATAGAATGAACTGATTCATTGTATAAATTGGAAATATAGAAACTGCCAGTATTTCACACGAAGATATTCAAATTGGAACATGTCTTCACGAAGCAACTTTCGTTCATCTAGAAGACTGCATGACATCTTGTAGAGATAACATGAAAGTAACCCAAAAACCAAATGACAAAACGTCTTTGAAACTGCTTCGACTGAATACCACTCAGTACACCCTTTCCGAAGATCACATTCTCACTTTTACGTCGATGAAGAAGAAATATCTTCAAGAGAAATATGTTCTCAACCCTGATAAAACAGTCAGCCTCTGTTTCCCATTGTCTTCAGATTTTATGAAATGCGATTTAAAATGGAAGATGAACGAAAACAAAACAGTTTATGATGTAACGTCTTTCGGAATTTATGTCAGACCTTACAAGAAAGTCTATGGACCAGGAGAATTCTTTATTGATTCGAGCGATGGTTTAGTCGTTCTTTGTGCACCTAATATCACGCACGGATTAAATGACATTTCTGATATAACGATATTTGCTGGTGCTATATGTTCTACCGTCTGTTTTCTAGTGACCATGATCTTGGTTTCTGTTAACGAAAGATTCACTCGCGTGGACAAAGCGTTGAAATACCACTTTCTCATGTTAACTATCGCATTTTTCGTCCTTGCAATCGAGATGGTAATCATTACCAAAACGTTAACTTTTTGCACCATAACAAGTTACTTGAAGCTATTCTTCATCCTGTCGGGTTTTTTGTTTCTGCATCTTTCTTTCGTTAATGGATGTTTAGTTAGAAAAAGCCCGGAAGAAAAAACTCCCGATTTTTTCGTATTCAAACTGATTGGTTTTGGAATTCCACTCATCAACACGGTAGTTGCTTTCGTCATGGATGTGTGGGAAGTGCCTAACTTCAAACCCGATTTCAAAACTCAATGTTGGTTCTCAAGAGGTTCTGCCAGTGGACTTTCCTTTTGTTATGGAGTTATAGCCAAAACTGTAATTGCCAACTTGATCATCCTCACCCGATGTACGTATGTTGCCAGAAGTTCAATGAAATCCAAAACGCATAACACTACCAGGTAATATTTTCCTAGTACAATTTCTTGTATAACCGATTAGAACTACTAGTGAATTTATTAATAGTTTATTTGGTTGATGTGTTTATCAAACATACTCTAGTAATAAGTTTACTAGAAACTTAAAACATTTTCATAATTTTTAATTGTGCAGAATTCTTCATGTCTTCTAGAAAGTACTAGAGACTTAAGACATTCCCATTACTTCTAACCAATACTAATGACTAAATCTTTTTACTGTTTGTTCTTCCAGATTTTCTACACATGTTTGGCTACAAATCATCACGAGCGTGTACATCGTTCTCAAAATCATCACTTGGTTCTTGAACGAACCACCTCAACTTTTCTATTACTTGGACGTTCCGACTTATTTCTTAGGAGTGTTCGAATTTCTAGCTGTTCTTTGTAGTTCTTTGAATTGTTCGAAAAGAAAAGTTTCTCAAACGAATAGTACGGTAGATATGGTTAATAGTAATTCGTCTATTGACACTAAACTCTGAGTGTTAAAACCAAAATAATGATAGTTTTTATTAATTAAAGAAATGCTTCACAACAAGTTAAATCTATACTAATCTTTCTACACTGAAAACGTCAAGAATATTGTTAAAAAGAAATGTTGACAATTTGTTCTTACATTGCAGATATTATCAATAAATATAAATTTCCGAAAAATACAGTATAATGAATACAAAACAACATTAACATTGTTTCTTATTTCTACCAAGTTGCTTTAAAAAGTTTGAGATTATATACAGTATTTGACAAATTGTTTTGTTCGATATACAGTATGTGACAAATAGTTGGTGTAATCAAATTTACCAGTATCAGTAAATTCGTTTAATCACTTATGGTTGTTTGTTTACTTTTCATACACTATAATTACTGCATCTGTATTTTGAATGGTCTATTTTTCGGAGGATTGTAGTTAACGTAACGGCTTGCAACGGGAGATACAGTGTGATCGTAAGTAACTTCATAAGGTAATTCGTAACTATCGCCTTTTTTATCGGCTAACACCACTTGTCCATAATATCTCACTGTCGGATATCCATTATATCGTACATTATTAAACACTATAGGCCTTCTAATATAAAACTGAATTCTGTCATCATTATTACTCGATGTATCTTTCGTGTTTTCTGAAATAACCCAACGTTGGTACGGATATCGAAACTCGTTATTTGAAGAAAGAATCTCATTGTTATTTTCTTGCTTGACATTATTCAAAGACACGACCAAAGGAAGAGCGATGTTACCATTTTCTGAAGGGTTTTTCAATTTTGAATTGTCTTTACCATTTATAGGAACAACCAATGGCAATGCAACATCGATACGATTTCTTTGTTCTGCTACTTTCGATGATGTTTGGTAAGGAATAGTCATATAATCCATTGATCTTGCAGATGGATTGAGAAGACTTCTGGTAGCTTTTTCATCAATCGCAACTGGGCAAATGTTACCGGAAGGGAAACCAAAGCTACTTGTTACGTCATTCCAACAGTGTACACTTCTTGGTGTCGGGGATAATTGGTGACAAGTTTCGAAGAGAATGTACTCGTAACGTTGACTTCCTTGATTCCAACACAAATGTCGTATTAGTGGAAAATCTTGTACCGGTAACAGCCTCAGTCCCGTGGAACTTATGATTGGTATCAATACCAACAAGTTAGTAATTGATAAATACATTGGTGACGATTAGATGTCCTGACACTATGGTTACCTAAGACACAAAAACTTAATCATATGTGGTAGTTACCTATTCAATTCTACCAACTCACTTCAAAAAAACAACTAAGCTAAACGTGACATTTTTTTTCAGAATATGCCATTTTAAAGTGATGACTTACCGGTGTTACAAAAACAATATTGGTTCCAACACGAGTTTTCAAAATACTAAATGAAATATTCAAGGTTGTAAACACTCTTTTAAACCTGTTCACGTGCAATATTACTTCAAACGAGGTTTGTAATTTGTTATTATAAAAAAAAAATGTAATGCCTTACAGCAATCGGTTTCTGGGAAAAACAACTTCTATTAACCTTGACATCTAAGTCAACAGAAAAAAAAATATAACCACAGAGTTCACTTTTACTTCCCTAACGACGTGGTTCGAAGACTAAAACTATAACCACATGATAGCAATAAATGAATAAAAACAGAAATTACTAGCCTATCATTTATTTTTATTATAAGAAAAAACTGAGCAAAAACTTGTAGCGAAAAGTAGGTTACGTTCTGATCCACTTGGTACTTGGTTTTGGTAAGTACTACACACTCTGAAATTTGTTTGTCCATCTCAAGTAAGTTTTGCAATTGATAATCAAAATTATTTTATGTTAATTATATACTATATAGTTTACTATAAACTTTTTTTGGCAGATTAAAAAATGACCATCAAAGAAATGATCTTTTGTTCATTTTGTATTTTTGCTTTGATGATGTTGACTTCGAGTGAAATGTCCACTAAGTTCTTGGAATCTTTAAAACCCCGAGTGAGAAGAGAGGATACAAAATGTGTAGATATACAATCTAACGCACAACGGCAGTCGATAAAAGGAAGTTGTCCAGGTGGCGTTGGTTATTCAAGCCATGGTTATTCCAATCCCGTAAAACAAGAACAAGAACAAAAAACAGTTTATGACAAACCGACAACCTCACATATTCGTTTGATTGCTTCCACAAGACCTGGACGAAAAATAGAAAAAGTTTAATGAAAATATGTTTGTAAAATATAATTACATATCGTTGCTAATGTAATACACATTTGAAAAATGTGTAATAATACATTTACAGAATAAACTTTGTTTAAATAAACTTTGATTATCTTTTATTGTGTAGTGATGTGCCGCTTTATCCCTGATGGGATGCATTTTTAAAATAAAATAAATAAATAAATAAAATTCCATAGTAATTTATTGATTTGGTTACGATTATTTGTACGATTATTTGGTTACGGAACGATGAACAGAGTTTGTGGTGTATTGTGTTTTTTTGTTTAAAGTTAAATTTTGATTTCTTGAATTGTATAATGTGATAAATAAAAAATAAAAATTAGATTGCTGATACAGGGTGCACAGAAAACCATTAGCCGCTATACGTATGTATTTCAGCACTGATTTCCGAAAATATGTTTAATGTCAAATCTCACATTTACATCGGAAATTGATACAAATATACAACGTGTAAAAAAAACATGAACCATTTAAAAATATCACATATTAACTACGTCTGCTCAAAACTGTAGCGTACGACAAAACTGTTCGTGCTGCTGCATCTTATGAAACGAACGTACATGTTGCTGGTGGCTCATCGTTAGTATCTATTAACTAATTCAGGAAGTCCTAGATATATACAAGTTGCATATTCTAAGATACAATGTAAAAAATAGTAATGAAGTGTTGGCACAACTTCAGCTTTTGGTAACTAGTAACAACAAAATCTATATAGTAACCTCACAAAATCGCATAATAACAAACGTTTCTATAAACGACTTGTAGCGGTAATACAGTATGATGGTAATACAGTGATTCAAAAGTAATTCCTAATTACCACCTTATTTATTGCCTAATATCACCTTTTCATAATATCTCACCGTTGGATATCCACTGTAACGTGCACTATTGAACACACTAAAGACCATAAAACTGAATTCTGTCATCATTATTACTTTGATTTTTAGTGTTTCCTGAAATAAACCAACGTTGATTGGTACGGATATCGAAATTCGTTATTCAAAGAAAAGGATCTCATTGTTATTTCCCTTGCATAATGTTATTCAAAGACACGTAAGAAATTTATTAAGTTATTCAAAGCCTAAAGAAATAGCAATGTCACCATTTTCTGAAGGGTTTTTATTTTGGGATTGCCATTGCCATTTATGGTGGAAACAATCAATGTTAATGCGACATCGATACGATTTCTTTGTTCTGCCATTTTCGATGATATTTGGTGAGTCATGCTCAATTAGTCCATTGATCTTACAGAAGGATTGAAACAACTTCTGGTAGCTCTTTCATCAATCGCAACTGAACAGACTTTACCGGAAAGCAAACTAAAGCAGCTGATTACGTCATTCCAACGGTATACACATTTTGGTGTCGGGGATATCTGGTGACCACAAGTCTCGAAGAGAATGTAATCGTAACGTTGACTTCAACACAGATGACATATTAGTGAAAAATCTTGTACCGGTAACAGTCTCAATTCCATAGAACTTATGATTGGTATCTAATACCAACAAATTAGTGAATGACAAAAATATTTAGTGACGATTAAATGTCCTGACAATATGCTTGGTTACCTTAGACACAAAAACTTACTCATATGGGATGATTACCTATTTACTTTGCAATTCTATCAACTTACTTCAAAGAAACAACTAAGCTACATGTGACATTTGTTTTTTATAATACTGTACGTCATTTTAAAGTGATGGCTTACCGATGTTACAAAAAAAATATTGGTTCCGACACGAGTTTTTAAAATACTAAATGAAATATTCAAGGCTGTCAACACGCTAACCTGTTCACGTGCAATATTACTTCAAACAAGGTTCGTCATTTGTTATTACAAAAAAATTATTAAATGTAATGCCTTACATTACATACAGCAATCGGTTTCTGGGAAAAACAGCTATTAACCTTGACATCTAAGTGAACAGGAAAATAACCACAAAATTCAGTTTTATTTTCCTAACCACGTGGTTCAGAAACTGAAACTATAACCATATGAGAGCAATAAATATAAAAAAAAACAGAAATTATTTGCTTATCGTTTATTTTATTATACGAAAAAATTGTGCAAAAACTTGTATACTCCATTTCACATTAGCTGGCACGGAATTAGAATTGGAATTGGAGACAGCGAGATGAATCAGCCAATGGTTGA
>JAQIWH010007047.1:0-11982 GCA_034695005.1 Cryptops parisi
TGGAACAGGGTTTTATGAAGCAGGAGGAAACGGGAGTGCCCCGAGAAAACCTGCCCCCGCGGTGTCAGACCCTAAACAGTCTAAAGATAGCGGAGACGGAGTATAGACACTTCGTGGTTACTATACCAACCACGGGGATTTATTTCTAGTTTTGAAAATAGTCATTTGGATTTTTGTACTATTGGTAACTAGTAATGCCCCCACGGCTTCGCCCGCGCGCTATTCTGGAACTACAACTGACACCTGAATTAATTTTTTTTATAAATGGTAACACGATGCATAAACAAATGCGAATGAATTTGTTTTCTTTAATGGTTTCCCAGATAACTGATAAACTATAAACTACTAATTAATATGGAGAAATTTCATTATGATTATTCAGAGCGGTTACACCCTTGAACAAAGTCAATTTCATGAGCCACATGACAAAAAAACACCTTAGAAATCGGTTTAGCAGTTCTCGAAATTCTGCGTGACAGTGCTAAAAAGGCATTCGTCTTTTATATAAATATACAGTATATTATACAATATAGTAGATGTAGATATAAGACGCTTTAAAGTATACTATATTCTATCATTCTATTAAAACATTCTATTAGGAAAAGGGGTTGGGATATGTAGCTTATTGTTTGATGAGGTTCTATTAGTTTTTGCGGATATGATTTTTTTTTTGATACATCATCTTGCGGTTCACCCCGTCGATGATGATGACGAAGGTTGTTTGGTGGTTGGTAATGAGAGTCTCTCAATTTAGCCACACCATTGTCAAACAGCAACAGTAAAAGACAAGTGGCACCATGATTGTTCTCGCAAGGTTCGCTTCCATTCCATGGGGATCAGTCCTTAAGTAATGAGTTTGGAAACGAAATATCCTTTCACTCGTCGTGTTTGTTGACTCACTACCCCCACCCAATTCTCCAAAGGGGAAAAACTCTTTTCTGCTTCCATCTTACCATTGCCAGTGGCGTTATTCCTCCCAAACATCTAAAAAGCTTTCTACGCACTGTTCTTGATCAGAGGGCTTAACACCGATACACTATTCCTTTAAGAGGGATGGCTAATTCACGTTTAGTGCATTTGCAGTCCAATAGACGGTGCTATTTTTGGTAATGCTTACTGTCTTGTAAGACAGTAGGTCTATGTTCAATTTTTCAGACAAAATTTGCATTTTGAATGGTGTGAATGGTGTTATTATTTCGCAATGAACAATATGTAGAGAGACGTATCACAGGGCTTGAGCCTGGTGTAAAAGAGTGATATGTAACCTTTTTGTAAAAAATGACCTAGAAGCATATTGTTAGGTGCGATTCTACCTTCCTCACGCATAATTGAGCAAAAACATGTGCAAAGATATTAGTGCAAGAAGCGCGAGGTAGCCCATGGACAGCTTCAGATATTAAAATGTTACTTAACACACTTTCACACCAGGCCTTTATTTGCCATACTATTTATAGTGGTTTATTTATTGAAAACATCAAAAATTGGTAAAAATTAATTGAAGGGCCTGATGTAATTAAGGTGTTAAGGAACATTTTTAAATTTTCAATGCGTTAGAAAGGTACAATTGCACCTAACATATTCGAGGATGTTTTAAAGTAAGTTTTGACCAAAAAATTCCTTTTACACCAGGTACTTCAATTATTCAAAAATATAAACAATTATATTTCGATTATGTACAAATGAAAACTTGTTTTTGGTTACTATTTGATATCCACACACATTTGAGATATTTAATTAGTTAAGCAACAGTAAACCAACAGTACGTACCTCATCGCTTTCTGTAGTTTTAATCATTGTCCAAAATTGTGTGCAGTGCAACGATCACATCGAATCCCAACGTGTCAGCATACGTTATCTCATCCAGGCATTCTGAAAGTTACACCATCGAAATTTAGAGGATTTTTCTGATAAACGACAATGTCTAAATAAAGAAAGGCAAGCAAGGTGGAGAAACGAAAATGCCAAGCAAATTGGTTGGTCGTTTAAGAAATTTGAAGTTGAATTTACTGACTCGACGTGCTACAACACGAGTTACCTTGTAGCCAAAATTATGCCCGTACCTGTAAAATCATTCAAATACTAAAAATCTAACCGTAAATTATAATCAGCTAAAATGTATTCCCATGCCACCCCCCCCCCCCCTCTCATGATCAAGTTTACAAATAATTTCTCACATACATTACAGGAAGGTAACGTTTACTTTTTCGCATGACACTGACATCGTGTCAGAAAGACAGAAGCATTTCTTTATATGAGATATAAACAAACATTTTAATTAAATAAAATTTGTAATTAAAATTTGTAATTAAATAAAATTTATCGATATACAATAGCATTGCAATCAAACTTTTAAATTATGGGACATTTCAAATTTGAATCTAAATCAACTTGCGTCCCGTGCTATAATATGGGTTAACTTCTACTAGTATAACGAGGGAATATTGTTGAAAAATATCAATAATGATTCAACATTTAAAAAATGACATTACTCCAAACTTTGCGTTAGTTAAATACAGTATAAGATAAATAGACAAATAGAAATATTACTATACAATTCACGAATGAAGATTATTAAAATCAACATTAACCAATCATATTATACAAATGTTGATACAATAGGTTGAAAGTTAAGAGAAAATGTAAAAATATAGCAGATCATAAACTAGATCTATTTGGCAATAATAAAGTAAATGAATAATACAATAAGTGAAAAAGCACAGATCTAGAAAAAACACAATTTTAGAAACAAATTTAGTATAAAAAAACATCACATTTTCAAAAATCACCAATGAAAGAAAAATTCTAAACTGAAAATAAAAACATTAGTAAAATTAAAACTTTTATAAAAATAGTCTTTACTCTCACTGATGAAGAAAATATAGTTTATGAGTTTTGAAGATTACTACTGTACATACCGGTACCGATAATAAGGCTGATTGCCAGTTGATTTAAGATGGTCAAGTTTGATAAAAAATACATGACATTTTTTTTAATTTGCTTCCATCAATAGTTTAAATTTAAACGATGTCAAATTCCAAACCAAAAATGCAACAAAAAAATAAAGTAGTTTAAATGTAACATATTAGTGTATAGACTATTGTATCTTATCATTTTTTTTGTATATGCATCCTCTAATTTCTACTAGTGTAAAAAGCCAGACTAAAATGAAGATTTAAAAAATCACTGATCATATTCATAGGCAGTTTTCATATCAAATTATTTTCAGATTAAAATGCATCATAAAATCGGACGAGTACAAATGAGTATCATATTCTGTATGATATAAAAGATGTAATCATTACGGAAAATGACTGAGCAATCTCGGGAAAAGTCACAATTAAAGAAATTCCCTGTGAAGCCGAATGCTACAGTAGAATACGAGACATTGTAGAATCAACTGTTTTATATTTTACTGCATGATGATAGGGCACCGAATAATGTTTATGTCCAGGAATGTTTGTTTTAAGCACATTGTTCAACTGTGAGAATCAATCGTATGTTGATGAATTGACAATTTCTAACCGAGCAAATTGTAGTAGAAAGCATAATTCCAACTTCAGTTCTCAACTACACAGGTTGAGAACTCTGAAATCTGTAATTGAGAAGAAAAATAAATAAAACCGTAAGAAAATTGCACTTTGCTTATATAATATTCTCAAATTGTACAACAATACTTACCCAGAAAATTCAATACCTATTATATAGGAACAGTCAAGAAACAATACGTTAAGTTAAAAGAAAACGCGAAAAAAAATAACAATGATTAAGTATGTCCGGATCACAATCCACTTCGATTTACTGTAGTTTTTTATACCCAAAATGAAGATACGCTCGTATGCTTATGGTTCTCCATTAGCCCCAATGTTGACAAATCTTTAAAAGTTTGGAACAGAAATACATGCAAATGTTACTCATAATACCAATGGAATGCATGAGCTACACGAATGATATACCGACAATTTTGCCAACTGTCCTAAAAACGCTATAATGAACCTGCGTGGATTTAGAACGTGGTGCCATAATCAATAGAACAGTAGAAACAGTCATGTGTTTTACTGTTCTACTTCAGAAATAAACATATTAGTAATATTTTTATTACTAAGAGAAATATATATTTTATCCTTTCATTTTAGTTCATAAGGAAATGTTGTGGATAGAAAACTTTTTGTTGTTGTAAATAACTTATGTTGTTGATGTCGATATTTATGCGACAAGTCTCTGATTTGTATATGTTTTGTTCCAATATGGAATGTAAAATTGAAAAAAAAAGATGTTTTGGATAGATATTAATTTCTTAGTAAAATTATATTTTGCTGTATCCGTAATCAATGCATTTTGTTTTGTTTGCAAAACTGGCATGGGCTGCCAAAAATCCAGGCTAAGTCTCCAGGCCTGGATGATAATCCGGATAATCCGGAGGATTGTTCTGGTAAGAACAATATCTGGATTGCTGGAAGAACTGCTGACTAACTAGTCAGAGCAGCTGGTTACCTGAACTATGAAACTGAAAAACAAGCAGGCACAACCAGTTTGAAAGGTTTAATGCCAAGTCAAATTCACGTTTCCTTCGTTTTTTAAGGCTAGTCAACGAACTAGACTGCTGACAAACGAATGGATGTGCAACAAGACGAATGCAAATTTCAGTTTTATTTTCAATTTGTCACCTAACGGGACCAATTTTAAAATTTTTTTATTTCCTTTTAGGTGTAAAAATTGCTTTTTTTTTATTTATTAAAGAAATTATCAATACAAAATTAACATACATCTTTTATCGGTATATCTCTATATATAAAAGCGAAATCCTTGCTACTCTTCAAAGTTGCCACAAACACACAGCTACGCACAGTGCATGATATGATGATTTTTTCCAACAGTGCAGCTGAAGGGTTAAGAACATTAATTGTTCCGAATTTATTCATTCTGGACATTAATTTGTCCTAAATTCGGCCAAGTCATTCTTTTTCGATTACTTTTGACAACAAACGAGAAATTTTCTAAAATAACAAAACGTTATACGTTTGGGGAAAAAATATTTTCAAAGTTAAAGGGAAATATTATTGGCTACCCAACATTTCAGTAAGACTGTACAAAAGAAAACAAACTATAGAACTAGAATCAAGAACTGGACAATTGAAAAGTCAGTTTCTTGCTACAGAATTTCTCATCCGAGGTGCATGGTGCATATACTGTACCCGAACCACACACGGATTTTGACTGGTGGGAGCGATCAGTATTGTTAGCGGTGATTCAATAAAACTGCGTTTGTTGTGCGTTTATTTAATCAATGAACACAATAAAATAATTTAGTTGATTCACTAAATATTGGGTTTTATTTTAAAAAATTCCATAATTTTTCATATCCTAAAAAAAGAACCAATGTATAAAACTCAAAAACATTGTTTTAGCCTTAAACCTTTAGGGATGCAAAGCCCAATGATCCCAAAAAGACTTACTTCACCATTTTAGGTGGTTTGTTTTGTAAAGAAAAAAATGTTTTTATTGCGTTAACGGATTAACGGATTTGCTAACTTTCCATACATTGTTAACGATTAACGGATTAATGATTAACGAAGTTAACTTTTTGGTTAACGGATTGACGATTAACAAAGTTAACTTTCTCGTTAACTGTGCTCAGCTATGTTCGGACCATGGTTCTGTGAGAGATGCTACATGTTAAAAATAATATTAGTATTTTTGACCAATGCTTAATTATAAATAGTGGAAAAAACTGGTGGTATTGTTGAACAAGAATAGTATAAATATTAATAGAGAGATGTTCGATGAGAGAACAAGCAACATGGTGAACCGTGGAAAGAAGTGGTGATAGAGAATATGATAAGAATATGAACGATATCAAAGTGATCAACGGATAAGCTGAAACAAGACAAGTGTGGAAGTGTGGACAAGTGGTAGCAGAACGCTGACACTACGCAGTATTGAATCAAGTTGGTTTTAGACTGAAAACCATATCGTCCAGCATTCCTTCATTCGATTCCCCCATTTTTTCTTAGTTTGGAAAAGGCTAAAGAAAAGTAACAAGGCGTTATGGCATCTGGCGGTTCACACCACTATAACATCGAAAAGCTTGCTGGTACCTCTAATTACCGTACCTGGGAGGTGTCCATGAAAGCGCTACTGGTCACCAAAGGACTTTGGCAAGTCGTGTCACCAAGTAATGATAATTCACAGCAGATGGACAAAGTCAAGTTACGTGACTGCAATGACCGTGTCCTTGCAGAGCTCATCCTGTGCAGTGACACCAAGTGCCACATCTATATCGAGGATGAGACGTCGACGTCCAAGGCATGGAAGCTGCTAGCTGACGCATACGAGGACCATAGCGTTCTGCGTCTAGTGCAGGTATTTACCCAGCTGTGTTCCTTGCAACTTAATGCCAGCGAGGACGCTGAAGATTACGTTAGAAGGGCGAGACCTTGGTCAAAAGAGGTTATTCGTGCGGGCGGGCGCATCGCCGACAATCAACTAGCGGTGCATCTCCTTGTTGGACTACCGGCGAACTGGGACAACGTAGTCGGTTCGTTTAGGAACTGCGGACAGAACATTGTTCGATACGTACACGCCCCTGGTCGACACAAGTATTACTGCGGCTGATGAAATAAAATTGAAGGTCGAAGGTATGGAAATAATAAAACACGTTAATGAAAGCCGAGGCCACCAAGGGCCATCTATAATGCACGACGTGTGGCATGTCCCAGAACTGACGTCCAATTTACTGTCTGTCCCGCAGTTGGCCAAGAAGGGGTGCAAAATCGTCTTTGTAGGGGAGCGATGTTTCATTTACAGTGTCCAAACAAAACAGCTGCTGATGGAAGCAAGATATCGAAATGGACTATACGCAATGCGACTGACGCTCAAAAAGACTGTGCCTAAAGATGGAAAGGCGTCACCTGTGCAAGACACCACTGCTGAACTATGGCATCGTAGGCTCGGCCATCCTTCGGACAAAGTGTTGAGGAAATCGATGGCCAGCCTAAACTTGCCAAAAAGTGTGCGCAGCGGTATGATTACAGCGCAAGATTGTGACGTTTGCATCCAAGCGAAGACTACCCAGTAGCCATTTCCGTCGCTAAAGAGGCGATCGACCAGAAGGCTCCAACTGGTTCATTCGGACGTTTGTAGGCCTCTGGACACCTCTGTAGGCGGACGGGCTACTTCGTTACTTTCCTTGACGACTACTTGAGGAAGTCATGAGTGGAAGTGCTCGCAGGTAAGGCTGAAGTACATTAAAACTTTGCACAATAGGAAACAGGTTACGATGAACAGTTAGCTATGATGACAACGATTGCAGCGCTCGCTAAAAAACTGAAGGAACGTGACACGATTGACGGCATGGAACGTCCTCGCAAACGGCTACTGTATGATCTCTTGACTCATTTTGCTGATTGGACAACTATTGTTGTGAAAACAGATGTCTCAAGTGCGTTTGATAGCGTTCCTCGCTCTCAACTTCTCTTTGACCTTACGACGTTTGGAATTGACAAAAAAACAACTTAAAATCACTTGGTAGTTATTTTGAAGAAAGGCAATATTGAATCCGGCATAATAACCAGCGCACAATTCGCCCCAGTAAATATGGAATTATCCAAGGTTTTACTCTGTTGTCATTGTTCTTTAATGTATTTGTCGCGTCACTTCACTTTCTCCCCCTTACTGGGAAATTAAAGTCCTTTGTAGACGATAACATAATAATCTATCACTTTAAAGAAGACCATAGACAGACAACAAAGATTAAAATCCAGGATGACATCGACCTTGTGACAGCTTGGTATACAAAACGTGCCATGAAATTGAATCAGAAAAAAACCCAAATCATAGAAATTGGCAGGGATGTTAAAACCCCCACCACTCTGAACGTCTTGGGCCTTCTTTTTTGACCACCATTTATCTTTCGATGAGCACCTAAAAAGGTTAATTAGTAAACTTAATAAAAAGATTTACCTTTTAAAACGTTTGAAGAAGACATTAAAGCTCTATGAAATGAAAGCTGTCTTTCTTTCTACAGTTGTCCATCTCTTGACCTCTAATGTTTCTATATGGCTAACACTAGAAGAATTAATATAAACTCTTTAAAAACTGCCTTCAATCGATGCTTACGAGCGGCGTTTAGAATTGGCCGGTACGCGTCTGTATCCAATTTTTGTCAAAAATATCGCCTCCTGTCGTTTGATAAGACCGTCCTGCTTGAGCAAATGAAAATTATTGCAACACTGTTACGTCATCGCGACCATCCTTTCCACTATGTCACAGATTTCTTTTTATCTCACACTTCCGTTAGAACTACTAGGTGGTTTAAATTTGAAGTTTCCTCGCCGATAGACTCTTGAAGCGCTTTCCATTTAGCAGTATGAAGGACTGGAATAACCTCCCATACAAAATCAGATCTTCAGTCTTCACCTGCTCTCATTTGTGTTGTCAGTTGAGATGCAAACATTTTAACATTCTGTTAAAACATTTTATTAGCAATTTTTAACCTTTTACCGTATAATTTTTTTTTCTTTTTGTTTTGTTATGTCAATTACTTGTACTGTTTTGTCCCCTTTGTTCGTTTAGAACGTTTTTCAATGAATAAAAAAAAAATATTTGTGGAAAATTCGAACTGAAGCGTTCCTTAAGGAAAAAGAACTCTGGGAATAGGTAACCGAAATAGAAGAACCGGAACGAGGTAGCCTACTCAATCTCAAAAAGATGAAAACAACCGTAAATGGTGGCAAGAATGGAACATAATTCCAAAGCGTACGGGTTACTTATAAGAACTCATCAACTTCTCAAATTATGCGTTACGGTTTTTTAAGAAATGCTGGACAGATGTGGCGAAAGATAAAAACGGACATGGCGACCCAGACAAGAGACTAAAGAATTAGAGCGAACTATCAACTTACAGAAGCTAAAATGAAGGATGGAGAGAAAGTGGATGAATATGTCAATCGCATTCTAAGCATTAGAAACATGTGCCACGAGTTAGGTAAAGCCGTGGATGATGAAAAGGTGATGCATTATGCGATCAAAGCATTCCATAGAAAATATTATATGACTGCCCAAATCATTAAAGCACAAGCAGATATGAACATTGAAAGAATACGTGAACTATTGAAGGAGGAGGAGACAAATTTGGAATATGACACAAAAAAAGATGAAAGAGCAGCATATGCTTATCACAGAAATAAACGTCTCAATGATGTCGAACGTAGAGAATGTCATTTTTGCAAAAATTCAAGACATATTGAAAAATTTTGTCGTAATAAAATGGAATGTACAATTTGCAAGAAAAGAGGCCACACTGAAAAAACCTGCTGGTTTAGATAAGAAGACAGTTACCCTGCGAAGAAAAGTCAGCAAGAAAAACCGCAAGTAAAAGAAACGAAAGTGGACTCTAATGGCTCTCGAACAAACAGGAAAAAAACAATAGTGCATCAACAAGAAATGTAGTAAAACGAAAGAATGTCAACACAGAAAACGATGATATCGAAAACGTTCCAAAACAGGGTATTGGTATTGTGCTACAAGATGTCGATAAAAATCAGAGATCAATGAATGCTCGACTTGGGAGCTACGTCTCATATGACTAACGATAGACTCACGTTCGCAGAACTGAAAAAACATCAATCCGAAGTTTATACGGCAAGAGTCGACGAGAAGATAGAAATAAAAGGAATTGGGAAAGTAACAATGAACCGTATAGGAACCAATGACGACATCACAATGGAAGATGTGCTATTTAGTACCAAAACTAACGACTAATCTTATTTCTGTAACCAAGATCGTCGACAAAGGACATCAAGTCCAATTTAAAGAACAAATAGCGGAAGTAGTATGCCCATCCGGGAAAATATTATTACAACCACATCGAGAAGGAAATTGCTTCATTATAGAAAAAGAATCCAAAACTGGTAAAGAACAAGAAGAACAAGCTGAAGTGACAACAAGAACGGGATCGCAATCACAGGTTCAGACGTTGCTCCAAGCACTTCCGGATGAGTGAGAGGCAGGAGGCGCGTTCTGCGTAAAGATTCAGAGAGTGTGCAATCTGCAAGGTTAGGTTAGGTTGCCTAACCTGGTAGAGTTAATTTTTAATTTGTTTCCTTACGTCCCTGAGAGACAAAATGGTAAAATACAGACAGAAGTGAACCAATGAAAAGGACTTATTTACATATGAAAACAACAACAAAAAAAAACAACATGATGAAGCGATCATAGAATGCACATATGAACTGACAAGAACAGACAGAATCAAAACTTAGAAACAGATCCCTATCCATACATATACGTACAAATATGAACATAGTTATATGCGCACACATTTACAAAAATGGTGAAAATGGGTATGATAATGCGTATCATAATGCCATTGGGGGGGGGGGGGAAAGGGGGGCATCTTGGGAGGCAGTTCGGGGGAGGGTTTGGAAGGCAGTTTGGGAGAGGGGGTTGGTTTCTTCACATTCATTTAGATTCATTATTTCTGCAAAAAATAATTGAATTGAAGTCAAGAGAATTTTAATAAAAATCTTGATCAAGTTTCTACCGCGTTATATAACTTAAATTTAATTTAAGAGTCATTCCATGTCAAATAGACAAAAAAACAAATAGGTTGCTATGACGACTTTTGCTCCTTGGCCCAATGTTATGCTTTGATAACCAAGCATAACACAACACAGAACAGTAATTTAATAGTATGGATAATTCCCAGTTGAGTGTTCTTTTCATTCATGTCAAAATCCTTAATGTAGCAATCTAATGTACTACACTTGTCGCCACTAAATAAATTGAAAGTTCGAGAACTCAAATTGTAAACATTTACCTACCTTTGTGCAGATAGATAACTGGAAGAAGAATGAAAGAAAGAAGATTCGACAATGGTGAAACATTAGAAGGGCTGCAACGAGCTGGCACGAGCTGGAACGAACGAGCCATAAAAATCAAACCGCACAAAACGTTTTAAAATTAGGCCAACAATGTTCAATGGTTGATGTTGTATTATACGGTTTTTTTTTGTCGATTGTTTCAAAATAAATGAATAAATTCACCAGTTCAATAATATAAACAAACCTCCGGCATTTTAGGACCAAGAATACATCCAGTTTCGAAAGAAAGCATGCGTTTTCATTATCATGTTCATTTTCGCGTGCAATAAAATAAACCGTAAATACTTTTTCTTCGCACAGCGTTAGTTATCGCTGTAGCTCCACCCATAATCAAAGCCATGACATAGCAAAATCCTCAAGTTAGAGATTTCGGCCTCAAGTCCACCAGATTGGTAGTTTTAAAAGCGAAAGTGATTTTCTATAAGTTTCGTGTTTCGATAACTGTGTCGAAGTTTTCACCGGATTGGCTGCATTGTTGGCTGCACTAAGACCCGAATGACAAAAACATGTCGCAAAATTTGTGATGTTTTGAAATAAACTACACAGCCAGCTGAAATGTGGCCCTTTCTCAGTTAAATGTGAGTGACAATATATCTATACCAGCGGCTTTCTAAAGCAGTTGAATAAGCGTAGTCGATTAAATATAATCCAACATGGTGGTCGTTGTTTACTTTTGATCAAAAATTAGGTCTCCTTCTTCCCGATTATTGATTAGCTTATCTCGAACATGTGATCAGCTGCAGCGCTTATGTCATAGATTGATGACGTTTTACAGCGCTTGTCAGCAAATCATCGATGATTAGCAATTTTGATTGGATGTTGTATTTTAGTGCACGAACGCTGTGATCACAGCCAACACGAACTAGACGGTGTTGGCTGTGGCTGTGATGCTTGGAATTACGGGCTATTGAAACCGGATGTTTGCCAAGTCGTTAAACGAACAGTGCTGCCATCTACGCTAGCTTTCACCGATAAGGTGAATAGCCTTTGCTTTTGAATTAATTTTCATCAAAAATCCAAAATTTTCAGAAATCGTTTATTCTTGGCATACTGCATCTCTGAGGCACGCTGAACACGCCTGTGCAATTTATAGCTCGATATT
>JAQIWH010007048.1:0-11981 GCA_034695005.1 Cryptops parisi
ATGTTGAAAATGTTTTTTACTGTTTTATTTTATTTTATTTCATTTTAAAATTGAACATCTCAAATGAGATAAAAAACACGATCCCAGGTTTAGGTTTAGGTTTAGAGTGAGGTCTGCTGTTCACAGAACTACTAGTGTATTACTTTACAAAATAATTGACAACTGAGTAGGTTTATACGAATGTACTTATGAAATCCCATTGTACACTGGTTATATATGTATATGGTTTTACTCTTATGCTGTGAGAGAAATATTTAGGGTACTGTAGCTGAGAACATTTTTTGTTTATCATTTTGTATGAAGGCAGGCTCCTGCCATTTTCCTTCGGCAATGTGTACAAGGAAAATTTTTACATATGGTTCGAATACAGGCTCTTAATATGGAAGTCTGCAGTTGTTTTTTCTATTTCATAAAATTTTTTGACATATGTGAAGTATTTTCAGAACTAGACTTGAATTAATTGAGTACTACCTGTAGTTGGCTTCATTTTATTCAGGCTGGAGCGAAGCGGAAGCCTTCAGTATCTGCCACTTTCTGACAATTGTTTCTTTATTTCTTGCGTTGTGAATATTTGACAAAAATAATTCAAATTTGCGAGGACATGGTGTTTGTAGCTGACACGGTATCAGTAAAGTTAGAGGTTGCTAGGTTGTACCATTCCTGACATATTGGCGAAATCATTAATGCCCATGAGGTATAGGAGGTGTGGTCTAAAAACCATTGTGTGGACATGAGGAAGAGGAGGAGCTATTTTGATTGACGTAAACATCATTCGAAAGCAACGTTGAGCAGAACGTCATACGAAAGCAAGTCACTGCTTTGCTAAGGAATGAGTAATCTTTTAATAACAAAAGAAATCTTTAATTGTTAATAAAAGAAATCTTTTAATAACAATTGTAGAATAAATGCTTTGAACAACTTTTGTGTGGACATGACGAGGAGGAGCTATTTTGATTGACGATTGGTCGAAACTGCTTCACAAAATCGCGCTACTCAAAATACATTGCAGATACATCCGAATCTGTAGCACGATTTTCAATGATTAATGTCAGCATCAATGATAAAAGTCAAACCATGACGTCACTAAGTGGTCTGGTCATGGTCAACTCGAATGGTAGAGACAGTTTACATCAACTGTCTTTGGGTAGAAAGCTAGATCTACGTCATGGTTGCTCCAAAGCTTTGCTAAGGAATGAGTAATCGATAAACTAATTTTGTTTAGGGGGTTTATCTTTTAATAACAATATTTTAATAAGCATTTTTTAATAACAATCAAATAAAATATTTTTTTAAAATTTGCTTATCCCATTTATGTATCTAATTCGCAAACTTTGGTAGTCCATTGTGCCGAATGAACATGTAGGTCAACATGAACATTCCATTAACATGCAGAAATAATTACTCTATTGTAGTGTAGTTGAAAAGTAGGGTTAGTAGGCACTATATTTCTCCAAGTGGCAGAGTAATCGAAAATATCTCATAATGTAGTTCTAGTAATGAAAGTATCTCGTACAACTCAAATCCAATAAATCGCAAATCTCAAATCAATAATAAACCTCAAATTTCACAACGACAACAAAAAATCAAAAGATTGAAATCGTTGTAACGTTTGAGAGTGAATTAACAATTTTCTTGGTTAATCAAATACAAATTTCTGTTTCCACCTGTTCTCCAGCCTGAATTTGTGCCATTTGCATAGTGTTGTGCTGTTCTTAGTTAGATTATGTTTAGGTTCTTATTGCATCCTTACAATTGGAGCCTGTCATATACACAGGATGAGTCAAAAGTCTGGTCACACCCAAATATTGCGAAAACCATTAGTGGTATGTAAATTTTGATTGAACTATTATTCTAATGTATGGGCTATCCAATGATGTTACCGGAAGAGACCTTGAAAATCAATTTCAAAATCATCTAATTATTAATTAATATGTATCTCACACCTCATATGTGATTTAAAAAGATGAAGGTATTCATGAAATAATGCCAACGCATCAATCAAATAAAAAAATTGAGAGGTAAAAACAGAAGTTAGTCAAAAGAAGAATGGTGTCACGGCAAAGCAAGCTCATGGGCAGCTGCAACAACATAGCTTACCTGACAATGAAGAAGCGGAAAAGTGGTAAAAAAGTTGTGGGCAAACCTGTTAAACTGATGTATGTGTTAATGCATCAGTCTAATAGGTGTTTCCAAAACTTTTTCACCACCTTTCCACTAATAGTGTCAAATACGGCTATTGTTGTGTGAACATAACACTGTGTGCTTAACAATTTGCTCCTGTACTTTATATCATATACTAGCAAGTACCCGTGTGGCTTCACCCACGCACCATTGTGCAACCAGGGTGAAAGTGTTGGAGTTTTAGTGATATTTGCATCAGGATAAATTAAATTTATGAAAATGATAAAACACTTGTTTCTCGTTTTAAAAGAAAATGAAGTAATATCGGTTTACCTTGCCTTCGTAACCAAGTATCTACGTGGCTTCACCCATGCACTATTGTGCAAGTAAGGTGGTGAAAGTTGCAGTTCTCAGTATAAATGACAATCAGAGAAAATTAAATTTAGTTGGTATCTGCGACTTGGGTCTCGTAGTTTTGGGATGTGGGTGCTGGTTATCCTGAAGTGTTAATGAGTGGTTTTCCTTAAGTTAGTCAGGACATGTTGAGTGAACAACGAAATGAGTTGCATTCATGGTTGTCTAGGATTTGGTCGTTTTGTATTTTCAAACAGACATTGAGGCAGAAAGGGTAATGGAATATATGCTTATTATGCATAGGCAACCTTATTGAAAGAACTATTTGAGAATTTCCTTGTAAACAACATTAGTGGTTGTTTCGTCTGGTGCTAAGATCACCAGAGAGGCTGGTGACGTAACTCTAGAACAGGCGGTGTAAAGTTGTCCGTGCGAGAAGCAGTCTTCTCTTAGGTCAATCCCCGCTACCTTTAAAGCCTGCCCCTGTTACCAGTTAATGGTCATTGCAAAACAAACCTTGAGGGAGTATTAAAGTCTTTTGAATTCAAACACATATTCATACAACAACGGAGTCTCAACACTGCTTGATGTGGCTACCACTGCTAGCCTTCCTGTATTACAATCCTTCTTTCGCCTTTAACTATCGTTTTTTACCGGTCGATTTTTGATCTGTTTCATGCGTTGGCATTATTTATCATTCTAAATCACATATGAGGGTGTGAGATACATATTAATTAATAATTGGATGACCTTGAAAATGAAATTCAAGATGCCTGGTAACGTCGTTGGATAGCTCTGGCCGATATACATTACAGTAGTTTAACCAGAATTTTCATACTACTAATATATTTAGCTGTGACCAGGCTTTGTTTTATCCTATATGTATACATATACCGGGTGGGCCAAGACATCTGTCATCAATTTTCAAAGAGTGATCTCATGAACTGCTTAAGCTAGACGAATACTAAAACTATTACAGTAAAGCTCAATTCAATATCTTTCTTATTATTAATAACTCTGTTATGACTTCCATAGTTTTTGCTCACAATGGCCGTGCAAAATAAAAACGTACCTTTAAAAAAAGTTGTAAAATGACTAAAGTACAAAGAAAGTTCAGTGCATTACTGTTCAGTGGAAAAATAAATGAGTGCTAATAATGATGGTGTGTCGGTCAAGTTTGTGATACAAATATTATCGGGCTTTACAGACCCAATCCGGATAAACAAACTGTTACAATCACGTATCGTGAAAGTTCACTTAAGACAAAACACGATACGAGCACTTAATTTTACACTGTTTTTAAGGTTGGTGCTTAATTTTACATTGTTTTTAAGTGTACATTTTTTTTGCACGACTATTACCACAAAATTATGCAAGCCGTAGCATGGAATTATGTATCATTAAAAAGATATTGAATTGAGCTTTCATATTGTAGTTTTAGATTTTGTCTAGCATATAAATGATTCCCGAGAAATCGTTATTTGAATATTGGTGACAAGTTTTTTTTTGGCCCACCCAGTATATTTGAAAGTACTGTACATAACTGCATAATAAAATGTTTTTATTAGACATATTTCTTTATAAACAACTGACAAATCTGAAATATTTTAGTGTTATTAACCATGAGTAGTATGTTTGACTGTTTTATTTTTCTTCCAAGGTGTTGTCCATCATTACATCAGCTTTTTATTTTGCTGATGGCATCATAGCACTGAAGAAAAGAAGACGAAATAAAAAAGCGTACTAGTTATATTGTTTGATTATTACTTCATGCTATGGTTTGAGACTTACTTTTCAACAGTCACTTTAGTTTACAACAAACACTTTAGAATGGTTATTAATTAATGGCCGAATTATTAACAGAACTTGAAACAATTCTCATATGCACCTTCTATTAAACACTGCATTACAAAGTTTACATATACGAGCATAATATGTCGGACTGGACTTAGAATTAAACATCAAGTATAACTTGGTGGCAATAAGTTCTCGTAAAATGATTTAGATTATCCCTACGTCTCTTTAACGATAGAATACACACTTGCTAACCCCAGTTGCTTATCTTTTGCCAATGGAAGATTGCCTCAAAGAAGGGACACATATGGTTAAGTAGGATCGGAATTTTTACCTAATATAATTGTATTGGAAACTAAACTATGTTTAACATGATATACTGTATGTATAACTGAGTCTCTAGCGACTGATCTGGAGTGGAGCTCCAAAGCTAAAGTCTTTGGAGTCGTCAATGGCATTGCTGTCATGAAATGCGCGGTCTGCACTCTCAAATTGTTGTGGGAGATGCTTGGTTGTTTGAGTTGGAAAATCGGGGCTATCTTAATTATGCTTTTTTGATTTAATGCTACTGTGTCTAATTAAACACTCTGATTGACACCCCTGCAAACTGATAAAATGCCTACCTTAAGCTTATTTCACAATTAGACTTTTCCATCCGATTTTTCTGAAATTTGTAACGAAAAATCGGACGAATGATGACGTGACACTGGATATATTTCGTCAACAAAAAACCAATATGGCGGACTATAGGTGCACATCACTATAGTTTTTTTTTTCTGTAAGATGTTTGCAGTACGTAAATAAAATAAAAAAAATGATTTTCAACAAGTTTTTTTATATAGAGTAGAGTAGAGTAGAGTAGAGTGGAGTAAAATGGAGTAGAGTAAATATATATTTAAGTTTTTTAGTGATTATTACTTTTCTTGTTATTTTTTTTTGTTTTGTTTTTTTTGATTTATTTGCATTGCTTTGTTTTATTTAGCATTTTGCATGGCCACTTTGTCAGAGAATGGTGTTCAACTTTTGAAGCTTGCAATTGCAAGTATGCAATTATGGTGAAGGCTACATGTTATATATTCATTTCTGCTTGGTACCCTCCTAGAGGCTAAACAGTTTCATGGGTTTTGATGAATTAGATGTCTATGCATTTGTCTTATGAATGACCTTATGACCATTTGCGACGAACGTCTCATCTCAACACTTTTTTCAAATGTGTGACGTCACATTCCTGTTAAAAAAACATGCATTTTTGCTGATTAAAATTTGAGCTGCCAAGACGTTGGTAGCAGCCTCGTTTTCATCTAATGTAACATAGGCCTCGTTCACTTTGAACGCTTTTAGCGCAAAAACCATCTAAAGTACTCGATAACTTATATAGGGTTCATATAAGTTATCTGCATGCCTTTCATTGCATGCCTCTTGTAAACATTTTAAAATGGAGATGTTTTAATTTTATAAAAATTGATGTCTTGACCAAAAATCACCAAAAAATTACCATAATAAAAAACAATAAAATAAATTTTTAAAAAAAATTTCTTACCCTACTGACAAAGTGCAATGTTCAAAGATTTCCCAAAGATTTTCTTCCTTTGAATAAAAGCTTTGTCAAGGGATAGGGACAAGAACACACAGATCACACAAAGGACACAAGCAACAAAAAAAACCGATTAAAAATGAAACAAGATCAAAAAACTAAAGCGCTCTCCACCCTGATTAAAGAAAATTCAAACAGTCACACGCACAGGAGCTTCATGCTCACGTTTTTTAATTTCCCTCAATCCACCAACCACAACAATTAAACAACACGATCTACAAAAAAACAAACAGAAACAATAACAAACATAAAAAACCACAACCACAAAATTCTATGTACACACCTCCTTAAATCATACCACTCATCCATATTTAACCTTCTCCCACACAACCTTACCCCACCCCTCTTCAAACTTCCAGCCCCCATTTAAATTAAAGTTGCCCAAACTTCCAATAGCAAGCCTTTCTTTAACCTTTCTTGCCATCCAACGTCTTTCCCTATCCACTACGCTCACAGACAGGGCCGGATTTAGTAGTTTTCCGCCTATAGGAAAACTACTACCCTTTGCTAAATTCAACGTATTGATGAAAATAGGAAGTCCTATTTACTTAATAGGAAGTTCAGTTTGAGCGCAAAAAAATATTTAAACATTTTTGCAGATATTAATAAAAGTCGACATTTGTACAACCAAATGTATAATTTCAACGTTTTCTACCACCCCTAAAATTTTGCAGCCCTAGGCCCGGGCCTATAGGACCTAATGGGAAATCCGGCCCTGCTCACAGAATTCAAATCTACCCTATGGCATTCATCCATCATTTGCACACATGCAGCATTTGCCCTATTTAGATTTCTGATAGCATACACATGTTGGTAAATTCTATCCTTCAAGAATTGTCCAGTTTCTCCCGTGGGTGTGCGTGCTGCGGAATCCTTTCATCCTGACACTTGGCCTCCAGTACTTGCTGTTTGTTGAACTTGTCCTCCATGGATGCTTTTACCAATTCCATTTGTTATGGACTTAAGCCAATTGTTGAGGAGTTCCACCTGCCCTGCAAAATACATTTTTTTTAATTTGTTTATTATCCTTTGCCATGTATATAACATCATTTATACTATATACAATCTCCTTATTTTATATAACAAAGAATAATGGGCAGCCATACGGAAAGGATCCTCTAACATGGTTGCCAAAAGTACATGTCGCCGACAAGCATTATATCATTCCCAATAAATTTACCTTAGTTTGTAATATTACATTTTGTAATCAATCAATAGGCTGTACTTATATAATCAGGCCTATAGCTAATCGCAAATTATGATCATGAGTACGCATTTAATCAATTAAATGATTTATTATTATATAACATATGTTAAAGAGTACCAAACTATATGTATACAACATCGCACATATATATATAAGATAAATAGAATATATCGAATCATATGCTCCATCGCATACTAATTAGCAGGCTAATTATTTGTTTTACAGTTTTGTTTTCCTCAATACAGTATACAAGACAAACATTGGGCGTTTCGAGCAGATCCTCCACCATTATCGCTGCTTTGAGGCCATTTATACAGATGGATCGAAGGATGGTTATTGAGTAGGTTTTGGATGTGTGTCTCGTGTGTTTAACATCAGTGGGCGACTTCCATCTGTGTACAGTGTCTTCTCGGCAGGTGTTAGGGAACCATGTTCGTACCATCCATCGTGAGTATAGGTTTCTGTCGGGTCTTGACCAACTTATATAGTGTTCTTTAAGTTTTATATTTCTGTGGGTGCCATATAACAAGCCTTTTGGCAGTTGGAGCGCTTCTAAAACCCAAATAACTAACTAACTTCCTCTAGATACACCCTATCACAATCCTTGCAACCAAACTTGTACACCATTCCTTTCCTTTTATCATCCATTCCCTTTTTCTTTTCCATACACTTCCCAATTGTTGAAGCATTTTTGAAGTCGTACTTTACACCCAAACCCCTCAGAATCCTCCCAATTTTGTCCGAAACTTTCCCCAGATAAGTAATCCCAACTCTTCTAAAGTTGTTTGTTTTTAGTTTGTGGTAGTTTTTCACGCTATGAGCGTTCAAAATAAAAGTCGTCATGGTGTTTTTCAAAACCACCTGATCACACTGCTTCCCGATTGGTTAGATCTGAAACGTCTTTGCATCTTCAACGTCTTTTTTGTGGCTTGCCACAACTCTATCGTCTTCAGCGTTTTGGTCATTTTATTTTATAGGTTTGCGTAATTGCAGTATAGGATGAAGATCATGACTGCCTTGTGCAATAATTGTTTACAGATGACGACCAGTCACAAGGAAGAGGAGCTCCTTGCACTTGTCAAATTACAGAGAAAGAGGGAGATCACGAGCACATATCCAACCCCCATTGGGGCTTCCCCGGGATGGCCTTGCCGGTATGGGTTTTTGGACATCGGATTGTGCATGAGGGGATGGGAACAGCGATGCAGAAACGCTTAGTCGAAACCGTTGCCTGTCTCTAGTCACGTGGAGGTGGTCTAGTTGCTGTCACTAGCATCTGCAGCAATCCGAGCTGTACGCTCGTGAAAAACGCCGTTCGCAAAGTTCTTGAAATTGTCGAAGCTTTGTTTTGGGCAAATTAACTCTTGCAAGGAGTCAGCACACTCGCGGAGGCCCGGGTACCGCAGGTGCTCGTATGAGTTACAATCAAAAAGAACGTGCAAGGTGGTCTCCTCAGTGGGGCAAAAATGGCAATCTGGGGTGGTGGATGCACCTCTTAAAAACAAAGTAGCATTGAGCGATCCATAACCAGTTAGGAGGTAAACACAGTGCTGGCTCGGCTAGAACCAATTGGACTGCTTGGCAAATTAGACATCTTAGATGAAGCTGAACGTTTGTCTACAATGGATGCTGGAATCCCAGGCCTCTAACACGTTACCTCCACATGCACTTGGCTGCTCTCAACATTGTGGGAGTTTAATCCTGTGGATCCTCGACGGAGAAATTACCTCATTCAGTAGGTAGTAGGTGCTTGACACGACCCGTCACACCAGCAGCGCAGATGGAGAGTGGAAGTGGCTCGATGCCAGCAAACAATTGAAGAGGACATGCTAAACAACATATTTAGCATAGAAATAGAAAGGTAATTTTAAGCTTGCTTTTGTTGTCCATTGCTATACTGTATCCCAAATTAGCTGACACAGAATTGCTGGCACAATTATGAGGAAGTTAAATGAATCAGCCAATGGTTGATGAGCGTACCTCTCACACGTTTCAGTTGCTGTGTGATCAGTGGTCACACAGTGATCACCTAGCTCGCACCTTGACTGCCTCAAACTAATTCCGTGTCAGCTAATGTGAAATAGAGTATAATATAAAGAGTAAAATTACAAAACGTGTACTTTATAACAAATTGGAGACAAAGTAAATATCAAAATGCGAACACGTGTGAACAAAATAGTAAAAATATTTGTGTCTATTAAATTTTTTTATATCACGTCCTACAGGGATCAATTCAATGAAAAAAGAACTACATATAATTGATCAATGTAAAATACTTGTATGCTTTCTTATTAAAGTTTTTAGATGAATACTGTACATAATTAAAAGCATTGGGTGTGTGTATATAAAAAGGAATATTTGTATAACAAAAAACTATTGATAAAAAAATATAAAGTGGTGCTAAGGGTGTTTATTTAATAAATATAAATATTGAGAATAAATTTTGACAGAATTTTACGCAGATTAAGCAATAATTTCAAAATGGGAATCTAATTGAAGGGTCTGGTGTAAAAAGGTGTTAACATTTTTGTCAAAAATGACTTCGATGCATTTTCGAATGTGTTAGGTACAATTCTACCTTTCTAACGCATAATTTTGAGCAAAACAACAATAAGTGCAAAAATACTAGTGCAATAAGTTTGAAATAGCCCATAGACAACAAGGCAAGTTCAGATCTTTAAACGCGTTTTCCTCAAAATTGAAAAAAATGCTACTTAACACCCTTTTATAACAGGCCCTTCAATTCCAACATAATAATAATAGATGAGCCTAATGTTATTAAACATGATCATAATATTCATGTTAAACATTTTTTAATTCCTGTAGAAAGATCTACTAATAACACGTCGGGATCAATCGACAGAAAATAAAGAGTTTCAGTGAAAACACTGGACAAGGCATATCATTCGACAATGGAAAATATGTCTACTAATCGAAATTGTTAAACATTTAAAAGAAGCCAGGTTTGTTATTAATTAACTATGTCGTCGATAAAATAAGTTAATTTTTTTTTAAAGATATCGGGTGGACTAAAAGTTTTTGCTCCTGTTTAAAAATGTAAATATCTCCTGAAAGGTTTCAACTACATGGTTGACAAAAACACTGAAATACATTTCATGCTCTTTTTAAAAATGTGCAATGTTACGTTTCTATTGTCATTCGGAGATGAGTAATGATCATTTGAAAAAAAAATACCCTTCCCCCCAAAAAAAGTTGCAAAAACGTTCTTTCTGTAATACTTTGAAGCCAGCTGCTGGTATGGTTTACGCATAGGTTAGTATTGACAAGATCTATTAAAATAGATTTTGGTATTGATGACTTTCTTTGAGATTACTTTGTTGTCAAACGACCAAAAATTGATCTTTAGATTACTAGAAAAATAAACATTCCATTTTCAGAGAGGTAACTTTTATTTCAGTTATTTATTTGACCATATAGCTCAGACCATTTACGAGATATCTACATATTTCGAATAAAGGCAGAAACGTTTGGCCCACACCCGGTACAGTATTTTTAACTTTAACGATAATAGTAAGTGTAAAACTATGTACTATGCAGTACTAGCTGTAAGCCCAAATAATAATATTGACGAGTTTAGAGAGAAACGGATCATTAATGACGCAACAAATTCACTATATTATACTGCATTTACTATACTATAATATTGCAATAACAAAGTACAGTAGTTTGCAACAAGCGATTCATAGGCAATACTGCTTTTAATTAACATTTATATAATTTATAAACAGCAAGTTTGTAATACTTTTCTACAAGTGGTGATCATCATTCCAATTCCGAGAATGATATTTTAAAATAATCTTTTATTTTAGACGACAACATTGTTACACGATTCCTTAAAAAACTATTGCAAATATGAATAATAACTTCAGTAAACTGTAAATGCGTAAAATAACTAATGAACCTTTAAAATTTTATTTCATGAACAGTGTCGAAACTTTTTCGGCACAACTAACTTCCTGGCAGAATTTGAAAAAGAAAAAAAACAACTTATTCAAAATGGGACAAAACAGGAGCAAATATTCTTCAGGTAAACACATTATATACAGGGAGATTTGTTTCTATCTCACAAAACTTTCCATGGTGATAGGATGGACCAAAACACACAAAGAAGTTGACATAAACCTATGTTATGAATCCTTCGTTTTCGGGTTACTGGCCGTAGTTTGTCTCATTGGCTGTAATACAATCCTGACATGAACGAGTTGTTAGTATATCTGCACCGCAACTAATGAGCCATTGGTTGCAATGCAGATGCTAACAACAGCTCGTTCATACCAGAATTTGAATTACAACCAATGGAACAAACTATGGTCAGTGACTCGCAAAAAAAAAAGAAGCATTTCCGGACTTAGGTTTATATGGATTTTGTTTTGATCCACCCCTACCACCAATTTTGCCAGACGGTAACAGATCATCGTGTATATATCTATAAAGTAATTTCTCGTTATCGTCGGTTTATTCCTCGCTATTCTAGGTTTGTAACTTGCTATTCCATTTTTAAAAGAATAAATTAATGAATTACCCAAATATTCTATAACTCATTAGAGTTATTTCACAACCTAGTACAGTATATACGAAATGGTATTACTTTCTTTATACAACTAGAACTCAACCCCCTGTGGTTGGTATGGTAATCACGGGGTGTCTAGATTACTTACAGAATAAACTCTTTAGTCTATGCTTACAGCTTATGTTTATGCAGTTTATTCATTGTTGTAATTTGATATGCATTTCATTGTTGTAAACCAAATTAAATTAAATTTGCGTTACGTTACGCATATCATTGTTGTACTACCGTGACTTCCATGTAATAATAATCAGTATATAATAGTCTTCCATGTTTAATAAATGACGTGTCCCGTAAGGTCAGCAGTCAGCGTTATTCACAGA
>JAQIWH010007049.1:0-11980 GCA_034695005.1 Cryptops parisi
CCTCATTAAGTTTGGGGTCTCACAAAAATTGATTTCAATGACATTTTGTGTTGAGTGTGGGACCCGTAGTGGGTTGCTCTAGGTTTCAATCTCGCAAGCTCTGGACATTATGTTGGTGGCAAAATTGGCGATTTGTATGCGATTTGTGAAATCTCAGATGCTTGTTATATGCGAAAGAAATTCGAGACTTTGTTCAGTAATGAACTCTGTACAGTAATGACAGTAGCAAACATGAAGATTTGCTACTTAATAAAAATGTCGATATATGCGATTATGTGTGATTTGGAATTTATGCGAAGATTCGAATAAATCGAGTCGTCTTGTATTTCTCTGGGTGTGGGTAGAAACTCTTTTCTAAAGTAATAAGTTGAAAAATAATTATTTCGTATATATACGGTGACCATATTTTACATGATGTAGGCCTAAATAAAAACAAACGCAAATGCTTAAGAATACATTTTATGCGAATTTAGATTAATGCGATCTTTTCAACTTTTAAGTAACTTATTCGATTTATGCAAGTTTTGAGTAATTTTATTTTCAATTTCTGCAAGTTTCAATTTAGGCGAATTTAAATGTATACAAATTTAGATTTATGCGAGTTTTAAGACTAGTAATTCCATTTTAGATTACTGCAATATTTGATTTATGCGAATTTCGGTTTATGCAAATGTAGATTAATGCGATCATTGAGTAATTCGATATTTGTTTTGTGTAATTCCATTTTGTTTTCTGCAAGTTTTGATTTATGCGAACTTGATTTATGCGATTCTCGCTTTCTGATCACTCACAAAGTGAAGCTAATATAAAGCGTGTATACAAATTTGATTCGCTCATCACCTCGCAATAAGGAAATAAAATAAAATAAAGGACAAAATCGAGGAAATAGAGGACAAATCAAAATAAATAAAGGACAGCGGTGAAATAAAGGACTGTCCTCTGAAATAAAGGACGTACAGTATATCAAACACTTGGTATACATTCTACACATAGGTGCGTATTATATTCCAAAAATTATGTTGTCCCTTTTCGACATACTCAATTTCTTGGGGGATAAAAAATGGTTATGGGGGTCATTTTTTTTTACTTGCGTCCGTCATGATCATCATCGAGTGGAAATAAGGGGTTATGAATTATTCAATCGATGATAAAGTACATAGTGGAAGGGTCTCTAATAACTCGTTTTCATGTCGTTTGGGGGCGAGAAAAAGTGAGGTTTGCTAGCGAAAAAGAAATCGTACGTGAGAAAAAATGGCGTCTTTTTTTTCATATTTTTTGGATAACATATATCACGAATGGATTTATACACTCTCCGTAGAGGAATGTTTATTTAAAACGTTACTATGTACCAATAGCTAGCAGTTTTTAAAGAATTTGTTAACTTTATGAACGGATATTGAGTTTAAAGGTTTTTCAAAACAACGTTACTTGTACCATTTGACGGGTTTGATTCAGAAAAAAAAGTTAAGAAAAAAAGATACCAATTTACTGTTTGCTATAAAGTCAGTTGCCAGTTTAAATTTTTTTTTTTTTTTTGCGAATTGGGTTTGGAAGTTTTAAAAACAACGTTACTCTTACCTTTTAAGGGCTTCATAGAAAAGCAAGAAAAAAGATATATAAACTCAATAATTGCCTTATCATTGTTCATCATGTTAATTGCCACTGATCATATATCTTGATCAGTTTAATATAGTTTTAAATTATTGTTTGAATGAATAGATTTTGAAGAGTTTTTATCAAAACCTTCCCCCCCCCTTCTAAGGGCTTCTTTCTGGAAACATATAAAAAACAACTTATAATTACTATAATGGAAAAAGTAGTCATTCATTACAATATTATTAATTCCCTCAAGTAATTTTCTTGAGAAAAGTCATCTTGCCAGTTATCTCATCTATATTTTAATTTTTTTCTGAAAGAAGATCCTAGGTAGGTGAAACGTTGGTGTGTTATTTATTGAAAATATTAATCGTAAATAAATTTACGTTCATCGGGGTTGAAGATACAGTAACTGACTTTACCTTGCACAAAAATAACCAGTCATTTTTAATTATAGTAGTGAGAAAATGGAAATAGATTGTGTTGTTTGGCACGGTTGTCACGGTTGTCTTTATACATACGCTTTATGCGAATTTAGATTTATGCGATTGTTGAGTTATTCGACGATTGATTTGTGCAAATTTAGATTAATGTGATCTTCAAGTAAGGCGATATTTAATTTGAAAAAAAAATGGATATTAAATCGGTGACTTTTGAAAAATTCCGTTTTCGATTCGAATTATGCGAATTTTGTTACATTGGACTTATGCGGTTTTCGTTTTATGCGGTTAGCACTTTATGCAATTTTTGGTCTGTTGGACTATACAGTATATTATCATAAACGTCTTTAGATGCCAGTATACGTTCAATTCACAGCTTATTCACTCACAAACTCACAAGTGAAGCTAATGTGAAGCATATAACAAAAGATATCAGAAAACGTTATTTTTAGGCACAGCCTTTTATTATCCACCTCGCCACAGAAGGAGGTGGCTAGAGGCGTTAAGTGCATATTCCGAAGGGTTCACTCTTTCATCTTATATTCTTGGCAATCAGCCCAGCTGGTATTTTCACCCTTTACAAAGTAGAAGAAATGCACCAAACACTCTACCCAGAAAAAATTCGGCCTTTCACATGCAAGTTCTGTGATAATTACGCGACATCTAGCCTTCAGAATTTAATAGATTGAAATATGTTGCGGACTATGTCTGTGTCAAATTTCAGCTTTCTAGGATATCGGGAAGTGTGTCAAAAATGACCGCAAAAGAGTTCCATGCATGCAAACAAAGATACAACGAACAGGTCAAGTTAAATAAAAGGTTGTAAACAAGAAAGAAAATTGGTAATTTAAGGAAAAAACGTAAAACGAGGATGATCGCGTTATATAGAGGAATTTAATAAAGAAATGCGAACTGCGTTAAAACACGATCTTTTTAATGTTTTGTTTCATCTCGGCACTTTAAGACTTGAAAGTCTCAAGTCGAAATTAAAACATCGCGTTAAACGAGGATTTCTATTTTTTTGTATTTCTATTAGTAGGAAGAGCCATTGTTACTCTTAAAACCACTCATTGTGTGAAAAGTCCGGTGTAAGAATAGTTCGTTATAGGAGGCCCGACTGTAGTGACATGTCATATTGAATTCTAAAAGAGTCGCATCAAAGTGTTATGTATCATATAATTAAACCGTATTGATATTTATATATGTTTATAAATATTCATGTTGTAATGTATTTATAAATATTTATATTATATATTTACATTACTAATTCAAGGATGCGTAATTCCATTCTCGGCCATTCGCATTTGTATATACATATTAATAGAACTGATTCATTCATTCATTCATTCTAAAAAGAATCGATAACAAAAGCATTTTTCTTTTGACACACCGACGTTTCGTCACGAACTTGGCATCTCTCACGAATCTCAATTGATCGGTCATTTGATCCAAGTGAGATTTGTCATCAGGACAGTGCGTTGAGAGCCTAGAAAAGCCCAGGAGAGAAAAAAGAATAAATATAAATCATTGATTTCACTGCCCAATGTTTGGCTCCGGTTTCCGTGGAAATAACCCACACCTTCGGTTGTTTGGTTCTTTTTATTGGCTTAAGTATTTTCTACGGAAGCTCTCAACAACAACAAAAATCTCGTTTTATTCTGTTGTTGTTTACTTTAATGTGTTAGTACATTATCATTTTCTGCATGTTGGGAACGTAGGTTGTTGACGTTAATAACTGGATATTTACATACCAAGTCATTGGAATGTTTATCTTTATCGTTGTTTATTGCATTCATTGTATTTTCCGTTTAGAGTTGTTTGTTCGAACTGACCACGTTGGGACTTTTATTTATATTTTTTTATGATGTGCAAATATTTTTTTGTGTTTGGTCTTACTTTATTTAGAATATTGTATCTTGGTGTAATGTCGCCATGCCATTATGGTGGTTTTAGGTAATGTTTTCATTCAAAGAGAAAATCACATTAAGCAAGGATTATTTGAAAGACTATTTTTTAAAACTTTTCTTTTATGAACTTCAACTATTGTATCGTACATGTGTTATTTTTATTGTCTTCGTTTAACGGCACAATCGGAAATAGCATGGTTACACTGGAAACTATGAGTTGTGACTACCAAGTAATATTTAGAAAGTTGTAGGCAGAGTTTCATTTTGTCAGAATTCTTTGTTTCACTTATTTCCAATAATGAAATCGAAATAAAAATTGAAGCAATAAATCCCTAGATTAGAAGATTAGAGCAGACCACCTGTGTAGTGCAGGGTAGGTTTTTTTTGCACTGTCCTGCAAGCCAGAGAACCTGACATAACACACATTGGAACACACATAATAGCTTTTATAATATTTCTATGGAAGTATACTTAAAACTCACCCTGTGTAAATTCTTTTTTGTTCTTGTCTTAATTTAGTTAGAAATTTTCTAAGTAATTTAGTTACAGTTTAGAGTTTGTTTTTTTCGGAAATGCATTACATAATGTTACGTAGCTTGTAATGGTTTTAGATACTATAATAGTTTTATTGAAGAAGAAAACAGCGTTATGCGAGGATTTTTTCTTGGACAGTTTGTCTCTTATTCATGATCTTAGATGTTTGATCGTGTTATATCGAGCAATAATTTTTTGAAGGTTGAGACCTTTTTTGGAGCATTATGTTACAGTTATGACATAGCGTTTTAGTTAATTTATGTTTTTAAAGGGAACATCGCGTTAAACGAGGATTTTCTTAAACCTTGGGTTTTACACTTTGTTGCTAAAAAATATCGATACACTATATAGTATATCGTTATCATTAAAAAAAAAATAGGTATTCCTATGCTGTATCACGGGAAGCAAGTTGGTGCAGGTTAATACTAACGTGTGTATTACGTCACCAGGAAGGAACAACTAAGTCACGTGGTTGTATTCCAGCCAACAGGGCAAAGTTATACATTCTCATAAATGTAGTATTTATTTATATATTTAAATTTTTATATTTGAAACCATCAAATCTGTTTTTAAAGATGCAAAGATCATAGTGCATGTTCAGATCGACATGATTTGCATAGTTTATGTTTTACGGTTATTATTATTAAGAAACTGCGACGTATTTGCACAAAAAACTTTTGTATATACAGTATTTAAAAAAAAAGACGAAACAAATTATTAACTCTGTCGTGTGATTTGACGACAAAGCCATTTTACCCAACTTTTACATTTAGTGGTTGTGTTGCCAAAACGAGATTAAAATCTCTCAACTCTCGGTTTAGCGTTTTCAAATTTTACCGGTCTGGCTTTGAAAAGCTTTCAAAATGTTACGAATTGGAAACTGTCCTCTTGAAAAATACATACATAATTTATGTTTGTTTTGTTCCGCATCTTCCCGACTGTCAAAATTTCCGCGTTTTCTCTCACTCGACTCCATTTTGTGTGCTAGAATTTGGTGGAAAACAACGATTGACTAAACTAATGTCAATTAATTATTGAAAACACTCGAAATACATACGGTTTGAGTGATTTTTGAAATCAATTTGCCAAGATGGTTTATGTTTGGGCGAATGCAGAGATTTTATTGTGCTCTCTCCGGAGCCACTCTTCCTAGACTGTCGTTCACTTAAGGGAAAACGATTGTTCTTCTCGCCGAGATCGAATTAGCACCATCGGCGAGTGTTCGGTGTAAACAACGGGCCAATAGGAAGCCGAAGCAATCAAAGAGTCGTGATTGAGTTTTCGTTGAGAAAGAAATTACAGGGGTGCCCCCACAGCCTTATAGAGGTTCCCCATAGTTACAGGATGCCCCCCGATGCTGGAAGGGCTCTCCCTTCTTCACAGGTGGGCTTCTACCCCCAACAAGGAGACTAAGTTGTTGTCAACACGAGTGATCATTAGTTTGCACGTTGGTTGTGCTCGGTAATTTTACCTTTAGGAATTGAAGCTGATTTATCGATAAACAAATAAATTAAGTTTGCTTGCTTGTTTATTGGTAGATAAGTTTTTTTTCCCTCTAGATTAAGTTGTTGGCTATGCGGATTCTGGATACAATGAAAGTCGTCTGTCTGTCGTCTGTCAACATATTTGGTTTTGTGAGAACTTGTCTCGAAAATTTTTCTTGTCCAGTACGAGGTTGGATCAAACATTAAGTTTCACTTATACTTGCACATATGGTACGGTACGGTACATTAAAAATGCTTTTTAAGCACATTTTTTATATACTGACATATAGTGTCCGCCATGTTGGTTTTTTATTGACACCATATAGTCAGTGTCACGTTACAAATTTGTATCCGATTAATATTTCATTACTCGGAAAATAGTGTGCTTTTCCTAGAAAGTTCACTTTTTTAATTGGTCCAGTGGTAAAGTCGGATTTGAGTTCGGATACGAATTCGTATCGTGACAGTCCCCCTTTAAAACTCTTGGTGTGAAATATAAAATGGAAGATTAAGTTCATTTTTGCATGAAAATCAACTTTATGCGAAACTTTCATTTATTTTCCTATATTTTCTTATTTCCTTATAGTTTTAGTTATTTTAACCCAACGGTGCGATAAAGTAGGATATCTAAACGTTGACGATATACAAATGTTTTCATTGATTTTTGGTGTTGGCCAATCCTGTTGTTTTTATTATTTTCTAATGTTTTCGTTGGCATTTCCATCTCTACGTTATTTGGTGCAAATCTAGTTTTCCTTTTTCTTCTTCTTACCTCGGAGCAATTTCAAACGAAAACATTAATCATGGTTCATTATTCTTGACAGGATCTTGTACCAAGGCAAAATAAAGAAGGGAATCCGTATACTTCGATGAGATTTCGTATCCCAAATTTGGTTACATACCAATTTCTAAGAGCTTTCGTCATTTTAAATCCACTTTTCGAGTCCAATAGAAAATCCCATTCACCAAGAAACAAAATCACATACATTTCGATTTCATTTACTACGTTTTTATTTATTTATAGAAAAGCAAACACTTTAGGTTAAACGGTCTTTTGTCCGATATCCGTCGAAAAATGTCATTTCAATATCCCTCGATGAAAAAGATATCGATTTCTCGACCAGAAATGACAAGGCATCTTTCACTCGTTTTTTGGCAAAACGTCGCAAACTTAACCATGTACTGTAAGGTAGTCGCCCCTTTAACTTGACGATTATTACGTAAGGCCACATTACGAGAAGCAATTATTCCGTTCAGGAACGCCAGATGGCATTGCTGCTGCATTGATCACGTGATTTTGGTGACGTTTCTTGCTTTTTAACGTTGACCATGTCATTGAAATTTTATCTTGTTTGCAACTTGTTAATTGAAACGGTAGTCCTTTAAAAATCGGATACAATGATTTTGGAGACGAAGGAACAAAAAATCCAAATATTTTGAATTGATGTTGTTTCATTCTAGTTTTGTAACGCTCACTAAAAGTTAAAACGGTACTTTTCCTTTAACGGAGAAGCCGCTTGTGGCGCTTGGGTATAGGTCCGAGTTTAGGTAAAACAAACAACGTATTAACTGTTTTATGCACATTTATATTTATGCGATTTTTGAGTCATTTGATATTAGATTCATGCGATTCTTTGAGCTATTCGATATTCGATTTATGCGAGCTTTAAGTACGAATAATTTTATTTTCGATCTCTGCAAGTTTTTATTTATACGAATTTCGATTTATGTGAATTTAGACTAATGTGATCTTCGAGTAACGCGATATTCGATTAAGGCGAGTTGTGATTTTCGATTTGTGCAATTTTCGATTTGTGCGATTTTCTTATACATTGGACTATATAGTAATATTAGCATAACCGTCCGTAGATGTCAGTATACATTCATTCTCAGCACATTCGCTCACAAGTGAAGCTAATATAAAGCGTTTGAAAAACAACTCCACGCCTAACCACTAGCACCATAAGCGGCTTCTTCATTAAAGAAAAAGTTTATTTCCATTCTAGAACGTTACTTGTGGTGTAGTACCGGAAGTAAGTTTCAGATTCAAAATTTCATGTGTGCCTCTACTATATTGACGCATTTGTGTGGTGACTCGATTCCATCTTATTTTTAATTTTCGTAAATTATATTTTTTGCTGTAAAGGCAGCGAAACGTTATCATTATTGTCAACGTTTCCAAGGTACTGTATTTAATTTAATTCATGATAAATTTCGTGCCAGAGGTACACAGATTTAGTGTGGCTTTTAATTTTTAATTTTTCATATTACTGATTTTGTTTGGCTAAATCAAATCAGAGCCAACGATTCACCAGAGCCAACGATTTGGGAACGGAAGAACGGCATGTACAAAAAATCCTAATGTGAAATTGCATCGATGTAGTAGGGTGTTGTTTTATTGCTTAATAACGGTGTTGTGATGTTCACGGAAAATTTACTTTGTATAATTTTCGATACAAACGGTTTGTTTGGCTAAATCCTTAATGATAAAGGGCTAAACCCTCAACCCATTTTCCTCGGAATTTTGCATCGGTTTGTTGCGTCAAATTGACCAATCCACAAAATGCTGCTTACACCTGTCGATGTATCGACTCTGGTTCGTTGCCAGAATGCAAACGCTGAAAACGGGCTCAACCTTTCACCTTATCAAACGAGGGGGCCTTAGGGCCCAAAGGCGATAAATTGAAGGGCACCCCCTTCTCAACCCGACAAATCTCGGGCCAAGAAATTGAATCTCCTCTTAAATTGGAATTCTCTGGCCGACAGCCACTGGAGTGACTATAACTGCTTTTTGGAATTAATTTCTTGTAAAGCCAAGATAAGATAAGAGGAGTGGTCCACTCTTTCAATCGCTTGAACAATGTTGTTGAGACGAATGATATTGTTTCGCGTTTCTAAACATTGTTTGAAGTAAATGTTTTTCTTAGTCGTTATCGAGTATGCTTATAATGCTTTTCAGAAACCGTGAAATATTGGTTTGTTTGTTTTTTGTTGACATTTTCAGGTTGTCAACTGTGTACTGTTTTTTCTAGATTTTATTTTTCGTATGATTAATTTTCATTATTCGATGCTCTTGACAAAACGAACCGACATTTTTATTGAGGAATTTTTTTTTTCTATCGATTATATTTTTCCTACAATCTACAAACATGTATTTTTCATACAAGTACGTTGTTTACTCGTTGTATCCACCAACAACCCCTTTTATTTACCCCAAATTTACGACTTGGCATTTTAAAATTGTTGCAATTGAGTTTGTTTTTGACAACCTCGAACCCCTATCCTGCTTTTTATTTTTTATTTTTTTTTACATAAAACTTGCTATAGGAGACTTCATTTCGAATAGCAATGTCGTAAAACCTAACACGCGGAAGAAAATCGAGGAAATTTTCTAGACGTTGTTTTTCTATCACCACAATAGAGGGAGTTGAGAAAGAAAAATATATTATTCGTTGAAACGTGATATTTTTATGTTTTTCCTTTAAAATTCGATGGACATGTTACAATTTGATGTGTTTTAAAACAAGGGCTCGTAAATGGTGAATAATGTAACTAGGTCTTTTTTTGAGTGACGAATTGCGTGTAAAGTTTGAACGTATAAATAAATACGTTGCTCTCGTATTATGCGATTCCATTGGTCTCCAAAAATTGTAAACTGAAAAACGTAAACCAAAAAGACGTAAAATTGGTATTCGTAAATTGAGAAATGTTAAAGGGGAACTGTAAACTAAAAAAAGATAAAAATTGAAAGACGTAAACAAGGATACCAGAAACGTAAAAGTGAAAATTTAAGAACGTAAAACTAAAAGTCTTTAATTCAAAGACGTAAAAGGAAAACGTAATGTTAAACGGTTCTGTTCTGTTCGCTGGAATTTCTATTATTGGTGTCAGTGACTATGGCCATTCATTTGTACACTCGATGTGTCACTAATGGCTTTTTAAAAATTATTTTAACTGGTATCTGTACTCATAGTTACCAGTTTAGGTTAGTTAAAAAATAATATACCAAAAACAATTAACACGTCGAGCGATGCAAATGGCCGTAGCCACTAAACATCATCAACGGCAATATCAGTTGACTGAAAAGTACTACGTTAATTAAAACCACGTAAAAGTGAAAGACCTAATATGAGAGACGTAAATTTTTGAAAGACGTAACAGGAAATCAATGAAAAATGTAGCGGTGAAAGACGTGAGAAGATAAACGTCAATCGAAAAACCGTACAAGTGAACACAAAGTCAACAAATGATGCGTAAAGCAAACTTAAACAAATGAACAACTTAGAAGTTGAGATAACGTAAATTTAAAACGTAAGAATGAAAAACGCAATAATGAAAACATAAACGTGAAACGTAAGCATGAATAGTGAAAACATAAAACTGACGTCAAGTACAAATATGTTGAAGAAAACATTTTTAAAGGATATTTTTTTTCGCAAATCGCGTTATCACAAAATCACCTAATTAATGCAATGGAATTCCACTATGCAACGGAATTGCAAATGTATTTCTTTTTATAATTAAACATAGCAAGTAACTAGAGGTCCGCCTAGTCACAAATGTGACTATGCACATTCCAAAAATTAAAAAGAAAATAATGTACTAGAAAAAAAACAACAAATTACTGTTATCGCTTTTCCCCTCCTGGTGTCACGTGACGATGTTGAGCCACGTCTACGCCTGCTTGCGAAAAATAAAGAGGGAACTGACAATCACTCTGTAACAAAATAGTAATACTGTAGTAGATGCTAGTGCTAAAAATACTACTATCATGTGTATTATTGGCCAACGATGAAGAACATTATGTTCGATTGCATAGTCAGTATTGTAGTTTTTATAAATAATGGAAATGCGATTTCATAGAACGATGCAATTTATTGAATTAGGAACCCGATGACGAAAAAAAACCGCAAATATAGTTTCACAGTAAACAAAATTTTCTGTTTTCGCATTGTTATAGCGAAAAAAAAAATAGTTGAATCAATACAAGAAAATGTGTTGATAAAACAGATGGAAAAAGCGATTGTCCTGTATGCATAGCAACATATCATGCGAAATCGAATTTGTTTTGTCGTCTAACTGCATTATTTGTAATCTCATAACTTCTTTTTTCGTATAATGAGAAGAAAAATCGAAATACGAATTTTGGTTTTCTATGAACTTCACGAATGTTTTTTTTTATAAAAAATATATTTTTCCTTGATGTGGTTTTGGTAGGCTTAGTTACCACCAGATGGTGTTGAACGTCGACACTGATCGAAGTTTTAAAAGTGGGTTTTTTATTTTTTATTTTTTTTAGAATAATAGAGCCTTAGTAGAAAATTCGTTATTTTTTTTTTTTCTGTCACGGTGTTTGGGTTTTTTTGAATTATGTCTCCTTTCAAAAATTTGGTGTTATGTTTTGATTATTTTTTTTTTTGTGATATCCCCTGTTCAAGAACTTGATTTACGTGAATATTTGCATTATAAGTAAAAGACAAGAAAGTGAATATTTTTAATTTTTTGAGACATGCTTCGAGGAATATTATTAACCATCATTTTCAACTTCTGACTTATTGCTTTTTTTTGGGGGGGGGGTATTTTGTTTTATTTTAGAGCCCCTTTCACAAAAAGTTTATTTACATTAATGAATTTTGTTATTTTAAGTAAAAGACAAACTTCTTTGGTTTAAATCCTTTTATGTCTTATGACATGTTTCGAGGTATTAAACTATATTTATTATCATCTTGTTACTTCATTTTATCACAGTTTTAATGCCTGACATTGTTTTTAACCGACTTCAAAAAGGAGGAGGTTAACAATTCGACAGCGTATATATTTTGTGTTATGTATGCAGGGTTTCCATAAGTACGTACTTAAATACAAGTACAAGTACTTTCTGAATAGGTACTTTAAAGTGCTTTAAAATACAAGTACCAAGTACGGCTCATTAAATGTACTTGAGGCCAAGTACCAAGTATACGGTACTTAAGTACAAGTACATTACCAAGTACATTACGTAATTTTTGGGCATTTCCAT